>ML736171.1:0-84121 GCA_009193595.1 Aspergillus bertholletiae
AAAAAAAAAAAAAAAAAGCGGCCGACCGCTACCGAGGCCGTCAGGTGGTCCGGACCCAAACTCAGGATCATCATTCATCGTCCGCAGCAGAAGCAGCAAAGTGTGCCATCCCCGTTATCACCTGTGACCTGTTCGACTTTCCGATCCGTCCATCTTTCTCATCATCCCCATCACAATTCTTTCCCATCCCATCGCACTTCTTCCATTTATTCCCGTCCGCAACCCCTCGTCCAATCCGGACAAGGCAGCGGCTCTCTCTTATCTCTCCCGCAACTTCAGGCCTCTCTGCGCGCCGGTGCACTCGTTCCTGAGTTGTTCCGGAGTGACGAGACGCCACCTCCCCCCCCCTGTTGCCAGATCATGGCGTTGGAGGTGCAACCGCCCAGCGATCGCAAGCGAGTCAAGGTCTACGAACTAAGAGATAACGACTGGTTTGATAGAGGTACTGGTTTCTGTACTGGTCAGATTCTGGACGTAAGTTTTATCGCATGGGGGATCGTCCGTCCAGCGCGACATCGGTCGTCGGGCGCAAACGCTACGGGTCGCGCTCTCTCCAACATTCATCCCGGTCGCTGACATCCCCACTCTATCTTCTTGCAGGATGAACCGCGAATATTTGTTGAATCTGAAGATGAACCCGAGCGGGTACTTTTGGAGACAAAAATATCCAAAGATGACGGGTACCAGAAACAGCAAGGTTCCTCCCTCCCATCGCCCTCCGCATCGCACGCTCAAACAGGAAAGTAACTAACATTCGTGCGACGCTACCAGAGACCCTGATAGTATGGACAGAGCCCAATGGGACGGATATGGCATTGAGCTTCCAGGAAGCTGAGGGTTGCGCCGTGATTTGGTAGGGCATCGCTTGGATATTGTGACTCAGTGTCCTTTTCTCTTGGCTGACAACAGTCGCGAAAGGAATTTTGTCAATGGCGTTCAACAACATCTTACGAATCTGGCTGCAGCAGGTAGACATCCAGCATTCCTTTTTTTTCTGTCATTGGCAGGCCAGTGGACTCTCGTTACTGACATGGGGCTCACCTCTAGAGGATGCCTTTTCCGACGACCTCGAAAGCTATCAGTCGATCATGCTACCCGCCCCCGAGCTCGGAAACCTCCCCGAAATCGACCATGTCATGAGGGCAGCCAGTATGACACAAGCTGGCCGAGACGCGTTGTCGAAGTTTGTTATCCGCGAAGAGTATATACCAAAGCTCATACCATTGGTCACGGTGGCAGAAGATCTCGAGAGTCTGTCGGACCTACACCGTCTCTGCAATATCATGAAATCCCTTATCCTCCTCAATGACAATACTATTATCGAGACCGTTGTTGCAGACCCCATTATTTTAGGAGTTGTGGGGGCGCTGGAATGTACGTGGCATGGGGGGTTTTGTGTCATAGTGCGATTGCTGATGAGATCCTAGACGATCCCGAGTTTCCTACACACAAAGCCAACCATCGGCAATACCTCGCAGACCAGTCCCGCTACAAAGAGGTGGTCCCCATTAAAGACGCCCTCATCCGTCGCAAAATCCGATACACCTGGCGTTTGCAATATCTGAAAGATGTGGTTTTGGCCAGGATCTTAGATGACCCGACTTTCTCGGTCCTCAATTCATTGATCTTCTTCAACCAGGTCGAAATTGTAAATCATATCCAGTCAAACGGCCCTTTCCTGAAGGAATTATTTTCAGTGTTTGACCCAAGAAATGCCGATGCGAAGCGCAAGGAGGATGCAGTGCAGTTCCTCCACCAATGCGCATCCATTGCCAAAAACCTTCAAGCCCCGGCGCGCGCCAATCTCTTCGCAAACTTTATCAGTCATGGCCTCTTCGCTGTGATCGCCTTCGCTATAAAGCACCCCAATCCCGCTTTACGCACGACCGGAATCGATATTCTAGTTGCATTGCTTGACCATGATCCTCTCATGATGCGTGGATATATGCTCAAGGCCGTGAATGAGAAGAAGACGCCACTTACTGATACGCTGATTGATTTGCTTCATCTGGAGACGGACCTCGGTGTTAAAAATCAACTTGCCGACGCAGTCAAGGTTCTATTGGACCCTCAGATTCTTTTGCAAGACACTATGGGTCGGGCTGGACCCGAACAATACTCGAAGCTACGTCCTAATATCCTCTCCGATGCTTTTGTTCAAAACCACTTTGATGAGTCTGCAAAGAGGCTATTCATGCCGTTAAAACGCCTCGAGAACCGCGCTAGTCGTAAGTGTTACTGGTCTACATTAACCCTTGTATGTTCATGCGGCTAACTCATTTTGACTTTAGTTAGCGATCTCAAGTTTCAAGAGGTGGCATTGCATGCTCATCTTGTTGATATCCTTACTTTCTTTGTCCGTCAACATTTGTACAGAAGTCGTGCTGTGATCCATAACGAAGCACTCGCTCCCAGAGTTGCTCAGTTGCTTACAGTTCCCCAGAAGCACCTCAAGCTCAGTGAGTTGACCTATTCAAAGTCATGCACGGAGATAGGTGTCTAACTGATTACCTTCGGGATAGTTGCGTTGAAATTTTTCCGTACATTAATTAGCCTCCAAGACACATTCTACCAAGCGTTGATGACGCATAACAACACGTTTGGTTTGATTCTTGACATTGTTTATGAGACGATGCCGCGCGATAACCTCCTCAACTCTGCTTGCCTCGAACTCTTTGAATTCATCAAACGAGAAAATATCAAACCTATAGTTCTACATGTCGTTGAGAAATACGGTGAAAAGCTCAAGAATATTACCTATGTCAACACATTCCAGGATTTGATCCTGCGCTATGAGCAAATGCAAGGCTATGGCACAGAAGCGGAGTCCACTCTCTACTCTCAAGATGAAGGTACACCGGCTCGCGGTGTCCCGTCTAACGGACAACGTTGGCAGGGTGTCAGGGAGATGGATGCCGCAGAGGAAGAATATTTCAACACATCTGATGATGAGGAAGAGGTAAGACAATTGATACCCATCATTAATGATCGCCAGTCAGCATGCTGATATTCTGGAAAGTGGCAACATGAAAGCACGGCGAATGCAGCAATGACGTCGCAGATACAGAACGCATCCGCCTCGCCAATAGTTAAGCCTCTTGTTGACTATCCAGACGATGATGAAGACGACGATGCCATGGATACGAAGCCAGAGGTGAGTGAAGAGCAGAAGCAGCAACCGCTGGCGCGACAAGAAGGCACCTCGACTCCTGACCCCGCTTCCGAGACCATCGCGGACGCACCATCAACTCCGGTTTCATTGGCTGTGCAAACACCCCCGGAACGTTTATCAGAGAAGCGCCGACGTGAGGAGGAGGACGATGATGAACTGGTTAAACTCAGTTCTGGGCCGAAACGAAGGAGCTCGACCAGTGGCAGTCCTGGGGGCGCTGATATGCTGCGGAAGAAGAGAAGCGTGTCAATTGGGTCGCTATCAGCTACTGGTGAAAAGGGGACAACTCAGAGTATCTTGGGAACTGTGACTGGCAGCACAGCACCCAAAAGGATAGCCATCAATCTTAGCCCTAAACCATCGTCAGAGACGGACTCGACTGACTCCGCGGCAAGTACTCCATGCAGTGAGAAAGAAAACCGTGGCGAGAACCACGGTGAAAGTGGTTGACTATTCTCCCGAGATAATTCTCCTATCATTCATGGAATTGGTCGCATGGTCGGGGTTTCTCGCAAGCGTCATCCTCGTTTGTCCGAGTATTTGGAGTTCTATGTGCATTTCCAGCATATCTCCTAGATACCAGATGAAGTGATGGTTTTGTCTTTTTATTTCTTCATTTTCCACTTTACTGATTCACAGCATATCTCTGTACGATTCCCTCATTGCTTGCTATACATCTTTGTGCTTTTTTGGCATTCTTAGATATCATGTATTAGGTTTCCAGTTGCTCTGAAGCCTGCGATTTCCGTTTTGTTCTTACCTTCTCATCGTCGAAATTTTGGCCTGGTGTACAGCTACCATGTCTTGTCTGTTTCTTCCAAGTTTTCTTGTTTTATTTGAGTGCCCTTTCTTTGAAGTACCTCAATGGTTCATTTGCACTGTCGATGCGTGGCGAAAAAAACAAAATGGATATGTAGTCAGAAACGAGGAAGTAGCGCGCATGCTGCCAGCCTCTTACGTCTGATGGTCGGTGTTGTTCCACCTGGGTCTTTGGCATAACTGGAGCTTTCTGTATTGTTCTTCGGTCTATCTATGGGGTTTAAGGAGCTCTGGTTGATAGGGATGGAGTCTGGCTGGATGCGATGAATTGCGATGAATCACTGTGTGCGTTTGCCTGCATTTCAGAGGTCTTGGTATGGGGGATCTCGTTTCTTTCTGTTCCTTATTATGATTGGGAATGTTCGATGGAGCGGGCTGTCGAGAAAGTTGATATTTGCGTTCTTCTGAGGAGATATTGGTGCACATACTTGTCAGCACAGTAGCTCGCTGCCTTCACAACGAATCGCGTCTTTTGAAATAATGTTAAGAACGATATACCGTATTTAAATATATTGAATTTTGTAATAACTGGAGTATTGGTATAACTTAAGTCGATATTGTAAACCGGTGCCGAGGCTTGACGGAGGCTCCGATTTCTCCGATGCAGTTCATTAAACCCCATATCATCTCTACAAGTGAATCCCATTCATGTACCATATCAGATACGGCAATTCGACACGCAGAGGATATAAACATTTAATAAATTTATCTACCTTAACCCGCAGGTGCATGGACACCATGTCTTCCACGCGACAACCCCATATTTCCGCGGACAGCTTCTTCCACACCTTGTTCGCACCCGACCCGTCACTTTCCCCCATCACCATCTACATGATATCCGGCAACCCAGGCTTAATTGGATATTACCACACATTTCTCTCCGTCCTCTCAGACAAATTAAGCACAAAATCCACAGATCAGACAAGCAAAAACCATGCCTTCCAAATCCACGGACATAGTCTGGGAGGATTCGAGCTTACAAAAGAAGCAGGCTCCAACCCAAGAAGATACTATGACCTGGAAGAACAGATCTGCTTCGTCCAAAATAAACTGGATGATTTCCTGACCGACTCCAGCAATGTATCAAACGGGGTCCCGGCAGCAAAACCGAAAGTAATTCTCATCGGCCATTCAGTGGGCAGCTATATAGCCATGGAAATTCTACGGAGACACCGCGAGCGCTCGACGAGTGGTGCTTCGCCATCCGTGGATTTCGATATCATCGGTGGCGTCATGCTGTTTCCTACTGTAGTTGATATTGCGAAGTCACCCTCCGGTCAGAAGCTGACGGTGAGTATACGATAGGATTCGACGCCTTTGATTGGGTCGGGCTTGAACTCCATCGCTAATCGGATCTATTGCAGCGCATGCTATCTTTCATCCCGCAGTTGGCTCTAGTGGTGGGCTTCTTGGTCCGTATCCTGACGGCCCTTGTCCCGAGTAGTCTGCTACGGACTCTGATTCGGTTTTACATGGGATCGCCAAGGGATAACATGGTCGATACTACGGCTGCTTTCTTGGAAAGTGGCTATGGTGTGCAGCAAGCTCTGTATGTTACTCTGATTTCTAGTGGTGTCCTGAAGAGGTTTGAAGAGTATTCTAACTGGGGGAGGGTTTAGGCACATGGCTGCTGATGAGATGCAAACCATCACGTCGGATAAATGGAGTGATGATGTTTGGGGCATGTCGGACGTAAAGGATCCAGTCACGAAGCTGTTCTTCTACTTTGGTCGGAATGATCATTGGGTTGCAGAGCGGACGAGAGATGAAGTGATTGAGTTGAGGGGACGGAAGGAGAGTGGCCCCAAGATGGTGGTTTGCGAAGAGGGCTTGCCGCATGCTTTTGTTTTGAGTGAGTTTTTATTTTTATTTTTTTCTTCCCTTGTCTCCATTTCCCATGAGGGTTTAAGGGTGGGTTTTGCTGATGTCGGTGATATGTAGAACATAGTGATGTTGTGGCGCAGAAAGTGGCTGATATGGTGTTGGATATAGTAAAGAGTTGACTGAGCTTGGAGGGGCGGTTTCTTGGTGGCGATTCTAGATTTGGGTATTTATAGACTTGTTGTATGAATTTGACAAGGAGTAGAAAGGTGGGGATGGGGTGCTTCTTTATATCACCTGGTTCTAATTTAAATTAGAAAGTAAGGTTGTCCGTTACCTCTTTGGAGGTAGACTGTTGATTGTGCAAATATCATGGGTATCGCAAGTGTCATGACATTCCAACGCCTCTAGCAGACATTGCTCGGTGGATAATAGTGGAAATTCCTTGATCAAGGGCCCCCCTGGTATGCTAAGCCGGCCCTCCTAAATAGATCGCCTAGTACGTCCGGTTGCGGCTGCGGCGGCGAACCACTCATTACAGGTTGGTGCCATCCCTGGGGACCAACCTGGTGCGCTGTTGTACTCCACCCATCGTCCTGGGCTCTTTGTTGTCCAAACAAATCTCTCAAAGAAACCTGGCGACCCATAGCAACACTTGATTGCACCTCGTCCACGGGGTCAATGGTGGAAGCTGCGGCTGCAGCTGCAGCGTGCAGGCCATTCTGGCGAGTAGCCTCCAGTCGCTCGCGGGCTAGCTTCAAACTTTGACCTGCATGTATGGCGCATTCCCGAATCACCTGAGCATTGATACTGCGCGTTTCAGCCGTAGAGTTGGGAGGGGGTTCGGAGTAAATCCAAAGACCGTATATGCGGAGATCGGCGCCTTTCTCATTCATGCCGTTATTATTATCCACACCCAACCCGGAGTCATTATCGACCTTAAGAATCACATATTCCTCGGTAATTTCCACATTATCTCCTTCCGTCAAGGGAACATCGAAATTATGTAGACCCCGCCGATTCAGCACGAAAACGTTGTATCGTTCTTCGCCTAGAGACCCCTGCGATAATTGACAAACAAACAATGAGCCCTCTACACCGCTCTTTTCCCACTGTCGTGTGGTTGGGCTGAATATGTAGATGACGGCGTAAGGTGCTAGGGAGAGAATCGAGGTGATGGCGGGGTTATGACGGCGGAGGACGGATATGTTCAGCTCTTCGTTGGATCGGACTGGGGGCGGTGGCATGCTGATCTCCTGTTGCTGGGTATCTGAGAAATAGTTCTGATAGTCTGAATCGTAGTCCGAGGGTTGAGGCTGATTGTGGCGGTTATTGTTGTTTTGTCGTCGAGGCCTGCGGGTTGCCATTGTGAAGCGGAAGGGAAGCAAAGCGGAAATAGTATGAGCTGTTTCTGGCAAGGATTGAGAGGGACACTGCCGGTATTTAGTTAATGGGAGTGAATTAACCAGGGGATGAACCAGAGCGACAATTGTTGGTATGAGTGGAAGGCGTAAATAAGCTCAGGTGATGGATGAAATGCAGAAGCTCCGTTCTGGGAAGCGGTCGGCAGCCCCACGGGTTTAATACCTAGAAGGTATTCGTCAGAGCCCAAGCACAGCTTACAATGATCCACAACCACGTTTGCTTCCTCCCGACCCTTTCAGTCCAATTCGATCATTAGACTCAGTATCGGTCGAGTTCTGCATCTACCGTCCATTCTTTCGCCTCGAGTGTTATCTGACTTGACTAACGCGGCGCTATCCTCTTATCGCTGTCGTCAATCATTCGTATCGGCCCATACCTATCCTACCGGCAGCCTTCACGACTCTCCTCTTATACTTCCCGCCAGCGAGGCGCGTGATAACCGGACAGATACTTGGCATCTCACTGGCTCGACCTACGATTGTTGCGCTGTCGTAATGGCCCTCTAATCGTCACGTCTCGCTCCAATTGGTCATTGTCCTTTTCGCGCTGCCTGCTATTGGAGAGCTGCCAAAACGCAAGTTGAACGCTTAATTTGCGGATTACCGAGGGGATTCGGACCTCCGTAGAATGCTCTGCTGCAGGCAGTGAACAGCGATTCCATTATAACTGACCCCAGTGTTTATATTCAGCATGGTGCCCGATACCGAACAGCGTGCGTTGCAGTCACCGGTCGGCGCCGGCGCAGGTGATTCGCATTCTGACGGATCGTCTCCGGATGCATCCCTCGACCCCTCATCGCTTCCGCAGGCCGTTAAAGCAAGGAAATCTGAGTATACAACCCCACAGTCGATTCGCATCAAAGTCGGAACGTGGAATGTGGCTGCTATTCCAGGTACAGAGGAGGATATCGGAAAATGGTTTGTGCAGCGGGAAGGAATATGTGAGCAGCTCGCCGGGTTACGAGTCTCCGGCCTAGAAGAGGCTCCTAGTAAAACGAATGATGACTCCACGAAGGAAACCGGATCCGACGCCGACCAGGTAGGACTCTACGTTCTTGGATTACAAGAGATTGTGGATATCTCTTCCCCGGCGGAGGCCTTGAGGCCCTTTGTTGATCCGGCGCCGGCAAATAGGTGGAAAGCTGCGATGCAGAATGCTTTATCCTCAGGCTACCAACTAGTCGCAGAGTCACAGCTGGTGGGGCTGCTACTGTTGATATACGCCTCCCCTTCTGTTGCCGAAACTGTATCGTCGGTCAGCTGTACCAATGTGGGTACAGGCCTGTTTGGATACATGGGTAATAAAGGCGCAGCAGTAACACGCCTGATGCTGGGTGAGACCACGTGTATTGTGTTCGTCAACTGTCATTTGGCAGCTGGATCGGATAAGAACAGCCTGGAACGACGCAACTGGGACGCCTCCCAAATTCTTCAACGCGCAAGGTTTGAACCTATCGATACTGAAAGTGCGCTTAGGGATGAGCCTACCGAGTGTATAGGCAAAGAAGACTTTGTTTTTTGGTTCGGAGATCTTAATTATAGACTAGATGATATACCTGGCGATGATGTGCGACAGGTCCTTGCTCGACATACAGAGAACGAATACGATAAAACGCATAGGTCTACTTCTGTTGTCGATGAAGACGATTCAGATGAAGCGCCAAAACCGATGCACGAGACAAATGAAGCCCTTCCCCCTGTTTCTGATGAGGATGTGGATCCTCACACAGACCCAACCTCGTTACAAACCACAATATCGTCTTTGCTACCACATGATCAGCTCCGTCTGCAACAAAGCAAACAAAAGGCGTTTCACGAGGGATGGAGGGAAGGTAGCATATCATTTCTACCAACGTACAAGTATGATGTAGGAAGTGTCGCCAAGTTCGATTCCAGCGAAAAGCACCGGGGACCTAGTTGGTGCGATAGGATTCTATACCGAACACAGCGGGATTTGTTACGACATGAACAATTAGCCAAAGAAGCTGCCGAAGCCAAAAAACGAGATGAAGAAATGAAAGCTAGGGGACTGGATAAAGCCGCAGCAGATGACAGCGTCCTATTCGACTATGATCCAGATGTGGATGGTGCAGACAGTGCAGACGAATATGACCCGGACAAAGATGACACGAGTGATGGTGCTTCGTTCAGTTCGCAGAGTGAACTGGACCAATCAATCAGGCTTGACTATTATATTTCACACCAGGGGATCCTCTCGTCTGATCACAAACCCTTAGCCGCTGGGTTTACTATAACATATGAATCAGTTGTCCCTCATTTAAAAACCAAGGTCCATCAGGAAGTGGTCCGAGAGCTAGATAAGGCCGAGAATGAATCTCGACCGGGTTTGACGGTTGTGGTGGACAGCCATGGCCATGAGGCCAGCAAGGACAAGACGAATGATCCAAATGCACTGGATTTTGGTGACGTCCCTTTTGATGTATCTGTCACTCGATCATTGACAGTTGCGAATACTAGTGGCGTTCCCGCAACCTTCTCATTCGAAAAGCCCGAACAAGGAGAAGGTTGTGATTACCACCCATCTTGGCTTGACTATCAGATCGATCCACCACACCGCGACAATCCAGAAGATCAAGCGCCTGCAGTACCTTTACAGGAGTGTACATTACTGCCCGGAGAGCTCACTAGCATTGAGGTTATTGCATGTGTCAAAGATATCCAGCTAGCACGTTTACTCAATGACGGAAAATTGAAGCTAGAGGAGGTTTTGGTCCTTCGTGTGACCAACGGCCGGGATCATTTTATCCCTGTGTATGGGCAGTGGTTACCCACCTGCTTTGGCCGCAGCTTGGAAGAACTTACCGTTATGCCTGAAGCGGGTGCACGAACATTACCAGCTACAGAGATAACGAGACATGGGAAGGGCGAAGTAGGAATTCCTCTGTCAGCCCCGCGGGAGCTTTTCCGCTTGACGGAATCGATATCGGAGCTGTCTGAACGTGCTATTGCCGAATGGAGCATGATCAGAGGCGAGTCTGAAGACTCACCACCGTGGGTTAAAGAGCCACATGGGTTTGCATGGCCTTTTGAGCCGCAGTCATGGACTCTGACAGACCAAGAAGAGCGCTCTTCCCTTCTGGCATTTACCCGGGAAGCTTTAGACACCAACAGACCATTTAACCGTGTCATTCCACCTGAAGTGTCCTCGCTCCACCGTCTAGAGGTTTTAAGTGAGACTTTACTAGTATTCCTCAAATCTTTGAAGGATGGGATAGTCACTGCGCCAGTTTGGTCTGATCTAGACCAACAAATCCTTGCACGTGAAAAGATTAAAGCGCCGCCTTTATCCTGGGAAGAATCCCAAGCCTGGGTACTAGAGAGCCTGGCATACTCCCCGGCACATAGCGTCTCCTTCACCTTCGTCACTTTCATGCTTGCTCGCATCGCCAACGAAGTCGCCCCAGTAACCTCCATGCCCCCGCGACAGTCCTCTGAAAAGTCGTCTGACGAGCAAGCAAACCCTAACAAACAGCCCACCACACCAACCGCCACAGCAGCCGCCGCGGCAGTCGCTGCTGCAGGCAATCTTCGACGGCGAACTCTCACCTTCACCTCAAATGCACCAGAACCTACTGCTAATCCCCTCGCTATCCGCCGACAGGCCGTCGAAACCGCCCTAGCGCGTATATTCTCCGGTATCCTTATATCCGGCGACGTCTCTGTCCCAGCAAAGGATAAGGAACGGCGAGCACAGGAGGACCGGAAACGAAGTATAATCGAGCCCTTTTTGAAGACCATTGGAGTTGACAATAAAGGACCCTCTGGTGGTTGGTCCTAGGCTCCTCTACAGCGCTTATTCTGTATTTATACGCCTGGATATATACTTCCTATTCCCTTGATAATCTCAGACAATGTTGTATCATGTAGAATTCCGAGATGGGTTCTGTATGTATTTTGCTGTACTATATGTTCTTTCTTTGTTGGCTTTTTTTGGGCATTCACTAGTAACTACTCGTTAGAGAGGTATGTGTGGAATGTGTGTTGCGATGTTTGATATTCCAAGGGAGTATACAAGGCTGTTTAGCGTGTAATTGTTGTCTGTAGGAAAAGTATCGTGGGCATTGTTGCATATCGTACTGCTATACTCTTCTAAATATTACCTACAAATTAAACGAATCCACTGACAGCAATGCTACTAATACTAAGCAAATCTTAATTCAAGTATCTCTCCCTTCTCTACCTAATGCTATCGGTATCAGCTTAGAAATATTCACAAATAGTGATCGATACAGAAGTAGAGGCCGGCTCCGTCCTACAAGAACTACCGGCTCTTAAGAAAATGGGGAACAGAATCACATCGCGATATGTAAAAAATCATGTATATTCGCGAATAGTCTTTAGTCCCTTCGTCTGCAGGGGGTCTTGCTGGGGTACCCGTCTTGGGCGTTTCCCAGACCGCGCTTTTTCTTCTGGTGTCGTGCCTTGCGTGGGTTTTATTTGAGGTTGTGATTTTGAAAAGAGAATGTCTTGAATAAACTGCAGACACCGTCTCGCGACATGAAATGGCAGCACGGCCAAGGACACGAAAATTTGAGTAGGGAGCATAGCAAGCGTATAAAGCCATTTAAGGAGCCCGAACACAGGATTTGTTGGTTTTCGTACATTAGAGCGTTGTGTTGCGGCAGCTAGAGAAATGGCATCCCGGACCTGACCCTCTAGGACTTCGAGTTTGGAGTCTATCTGAAAGGAAGTCATCGTGGTACGTTTCTCATAGCGTCTCACAGCACGGTTCAGGGCATCGATGTCCGGTTGGACCGATTTCCGCACTTCTGCGGTGGTCTGTGAAACAAGGGAGTCTTGTGTTTGGGGGTGAGCCTGACCATGGCTGGAGGCGAGGCGTGCCGCGGCGGTCTCTGCTACGTGTGCCTCCAGCTCCTCTAGTCTTTTTGAGAGGTCGATGATCTTGCTGGCATCTATTCTGTCCTTGGGGGGCTCAGTGGATGATGCGACGACGCGCTGGAGGTAGAGCGTGCGCGCTTGGACCATCCGTAGTAGGTGGGCGAAGGGTCTGATCTCCGATGCTAGGAGAAATATAGTTAGGTTGTAGTTCGAGACCAAGCCCTCCGAGGGTCGGGACAGTTTGGATCGAATTGCGTGTAACAGCCATGTTCCGACGAGCGGGAAGATGAAGCACGAGGCCAGAGCGAGGATTTCGTGGATGTGTAATTCCCTCCTGGCGGCGCTGGCGGTGTCAGTCATGCGTTGTTTAGCTGGGCCCGAGTGTTCTTTTGCGTCCTGGCTGTGGTGGATCTCTATATCTACGGGAATTTCGGTCGCATCATAGAATTTGTCCTGTCGGACCGCTTGGGCGGAGTGATACCAATCCCTGCCATACTGGTTAACCAAGGGGTCCAGAGGTGAAGAGTACGGGTTTGTCTTACCATGGTAGTCTGACAGACCAATTTAAGAAGATGGCTGCTAACACCAGCAAAGTAACATCTGTTACGACGGCGCTTCCATTCTGGAAAAAGATCCCGGCGACAGCAGGCAGGAGGGCGAGACCTAAGGGTGCAGAATGCCAGTGCGACTCCTCATTGGGCGCATCCGCGGCGTCGTAGGCACCCTTGTCGGCGCGCGGGAAGAATAGATCGTCGGTAGAGGATCGGATGGAATTCCGGGCTTCGGAGACAGAATCTGAGAAGGTCGAGTTGCGTCGTTCATTTTTTAGATTTGATGCACAGCCTTCTGCAAAGGTGGCAGAGCGGGCCGGGCCACGCTGGCGAAGACTCATGGAACCGGGGGAATGGGCGCGGGGATTACTAGTCTGATCGTTCTGGAAAGGAGAAGCTGATGGTCGCATGACTGAAAAGGAACGAGGAAGAGGGTACTCAGGCGAGACAATAAGCCGACCATATTCCGCTCTGCTTGGATTGGGATGGCGATCCGGAGAGGAAAGTTGCAAGCAAAGATAATTAAGAAGGGCAAGTGTCGTCGTGCCTCAGGTCATGAATGTTTCCCTCAGGTTCAGCCTTTCAGCTATGATTAAATCATGTGGAGGTCACGCCCATACGGTACGGTACCTCATCGCATCACTTGCAGATCCCGTCTTTACTTTGGTACCCCATCTTGAAGGGCGAGCCAAGCCGGGGCCAAGTGGAGTCGTTCGTGACGAAAATCCCAATCACTGCGTCTGAACCCCGAATTCAATTGCGGAGGAAAAACTGTATTATACCGAACATGACGCCATGGGCCCGGAGATGCCCTCAAATCCTGATCGTTCTATACGGATAGTACTTATCCATACCGGACGATCTCTCTGCCTTGGGACTAGGTAATTCCCTAATTTACATGCCGCCGCTTTAAGAAGTAGTACTATGTGAGTGATATTAAATACATCGACCTTCAGGTTTAGATATTATTCTTCTCGATCAAGTAGACCCAGTTCATAGCCATACCAACGATGTTCATACTGGCAGTGATCTTATTATGGCCGAAAGCACTTAAATGTACAAGAACTCCTTTGGAGGGATCTTGGCATTACTAAATATTAACAATATACCAGCCAGCCCCTTGGTCTGATTAGGCAACCTATTCTTCTATCATTTGTTATGCTTAGTCTAGGCTCCTATTATAACCGAGTATTATCTTTCTTATATCCACAGTGCCCATTTCAAGGACAGGAGCTTGGGATAAACAAGAATCGGTCTTCTTTAGCCGCTCTTAGCCCTAATCCTAGTCGATTAGTTCCGAGTCTACGATTGCTGTGCTCTCTTATTATCAATTCTTCTATAAATAGCTAATATCCTTCTGCATATAAGAGATAGTCTACTTCATCTGCGGCAACAAAAGCCAATGCCCAAATAGAAAATGCATTATCCAGAATAGCAAAGATGTGCAAGTTGCATAGCGTTGACAAGGGCCCTGGCCTTAATACTATAGCCCTCGCGGGCTGTCAAGTCGTACCTCGCCTTATTGCGTATCTTTTAAGTGGATAGTGACAAACCCAGTCAGGTAGCATATTCTGCGACCGTGACCGTTTAACTTGCATGGCGATGAGAAAAATAAATGCTTGCATAGATTGGACGACATAGATCCCAGAGAATTGTTCTTGAACAAATTTCGGTGAGCTGCTCTATTAGTATTATTACTATTCTTACTACTACTATTACTATTATCCAGCATTGCAAATGTTGAGACACCGCTTCACAGCTTAGTATGAGTATGCAATATGTAATATACAGGGACATACGTACAACATGCCAGTGGGCATGGTAGCCACAAATCAATTTTAGGATGGTCCCTCAGCCGGTGACATTGGCCGTTGTGTTAGTAACTTCAGTGCCACTCACTTCAGAAGTCCCGATCAGTTTAAAACTTTCATGTGCCACCGGATGGAGGGCTTGTCATTCCTCCCCCCTCGTTCATTTGTTTTTTGGGAGATGAGGGGAAAAGAAATGTCAAGACATCTCGAATGAGGACGGGACATACCAAAGAGATCCATCTTATTCCAATATGCTACAGTCGCACCACTCAATCATACATGCAAAGGTTTCCTGCCCCCCTCCCCCCTTCTTTTGTTATGAAGGATGACACACTAACGAAGGTTGTAGTCACCTACTCTACATGACTCCATGATGTGTCAAGGTGTGGCCCAGTCCATTTGGCAGCTCCTTGCTCGTCATGGTCAGCACAACAGGATACCTGCAGGCCATGGAGCGGGGGGGTTCACCATCCCAATTGATATGGGAATGAAGCGGACCAGTTTTCAATTTGGTATTTGTCCTTTTATTTTGGAAATCCCATATTGTCTTAAATATCCGGCCTGAGGGCTTATTGAGGTTGATGGATTCCTCTATTGACCCCCCAAATAGGAAAGGTTGATTGGCACATGATGTCACTCGGGATGAAAGCCCTATTGCTGGCTAGTCTAGTCAATGGTTAATCGCTTCCAAATCTGATTCATAGCTTCTATTTGATCATTGACTGCTCTTCTAGGCACTAACTTAATAACATAACTGCTATATGGCGGGCCGCTCTAGTTTCCGGCTGCAGATCAGCGAAGCCAAGTCTCTCCTGCAGAATCTATACGCCAACTGTTTATACAGGATGAAAAAGGGTCGACTGCAGTGTTCCAAATAAACGGCCCTGAGGGCCTGTACGGGTGTCCTGTCTGTTCTATTTTACACGTGAACCGTTCTATATATCCAGGATTATCGTGGAAGCCCATGTTTCAGCTGCATCTGCATGCAACACTCTGTTTGACTTCCTGCGCTTCGTCTCAATAAGACATCTGTCTCTGAAGGTCTCTCAATCATTGTGTTTCTCCTTCCGTGCTCATGATTCTTTATACAAAATGCTCCCCCCCCCCTTTCCTCGGGCAGAGCTCATATCCTTCTCACTTAGTTGTGTGACTCCGGAGGTCAAGTATACCTGCTACCTGACCGACTGAGACGTCCATCAATTTTCTTCAAACCTCACGATCCTTCATATTATAAAAAGAATGATGTCCGTTTCACGTACTGCCCCCTACGCTCAGGCGGTGATCGTTCCGTTGCTTTCTATCCTATGTATTCTGTTGACCATCCCTCCATTGATCTTGCACTGGAAAAATAGGAATTTCCCCGTCATTTCCCTCATATGCTGGCTCCTATGTTTGAACTTGCTCAACGTTATCAATGCATTTATTTGGTCTAATGACGATATGGATAGATGGTGGAGTGGTGTCGGTCTTTGTGATGTAGAGGTTAAGGTGATGATTGCCAGTTATGTTGCGGTGCCTGGGAATCTGGTCTGCATCTTCCGCGCTCTGGCTGGCATGATTGATACCAGATGTGCAATGCTGGTCCCAAGCAAACAGCAACGGTGGTGGACTTTCAGCATGAATATTCTATTTTGTGTGGTTGTGCCCATTCTAGCAATGGCCACACATATAGTCTACCAGGCGAACCGATATATTCTAGTCGGCATCTCGGGCTGCGTTAATAGCTTTGATGAAAGTTGGATGAGCCTCATACTGGCATGGGTTTGGCCTTTAGTGATCTGTCTCATGGCTGGTTACTATTGCGGTATGTTAACATCGGCCTACACCCCCCTTGGTCCAAGCAGCTAATAGCTTACTAGGTCTTGTGGTTTATCGCCTTCACAGGTACCGAAACCAGTTTGGTGATATCCTACAAGCGTCAAGCAGCAACCTGAGCAAATCTAGATTCATGCGGCTATTCATCCTTTCCTTCATTGTGCTCCTGGCCATTCTGCCAGTTCAGACATACGTTGTCTATAAGAACATAGACTTATCGCTGCCGTGGCACTCTTATTCATGGAGTGTGGCACATGGACCACAGTGGTATAAAATCAAGAAGATGCCGTCGGGCGGTTATGTCTTTTTCGATCGCTGGTTTCCAGTCGCCTCTGGATTCATGCTATTTATTCTCTTTGGGTGCGGCAGAGATGCTTCCAGGATGTATGGCTCATACCTTCGTTTCATGCTCCTGGATCGCTGCCTTATTGGAGCCCAAGGCTCTTCGCCAGATACACCCCGTTCTAATAACTCGGGTTTCTCGAACAGCCGACTTGGATTACTCTTTCATAGATCATGGACTTCCACAGCGGGGTAAGGATCAGCCGTGCTAGCTCTAATGATTCATATACTAACTGTGACTGCAGAACCTTTGTAGATAACTCTGCTACCGCGCATAGTATGGATAGTAGCTCTGGTGACATCGAGAAGGGCGGAGTCAGTTCGCCGAATCCCGAGCCAGGACAGAAGAACATGTCGTGGCTCAAACATCCTTGGACGCTTTTGCACCGCCCACTTCACCGCTCGTCTACATCTAGTGGCGAGAGAATCTTATCCCACCCGAATCTCTCTGCTCCGTCTAATACAGTTTCCGCTAATGCATGGGCGGGTTCCAGCCAAAGCCGAGGAAGCAGTGATCTTACTTATCTGCCTGGAAGGGAGTGCTTTATCCGAGTGAAACGCGACATCAGCCAGGAGAGTGAATTGCGAAACTGATGTCGTGTAATCTCTATGAGACAGGTCGTTTACCTGAACTAACCAATCGAAGCAGAGTACTTGCGCCCCGGGATTTAAAGGGTCTCTTAATTAATTTTTTTTTTTGGCTTGCGCCCATTGAAAGTTCTTCGTGTATTTTAATCCAGTTGCCTTTTTCTTTCTGTCTAGATACGTGGCTGATGCCTTTATCAAGTCCTTGACATATGATCTCCAACGGAGAAGCTGGTCATTAGAAATGCGATAAGTCTATTGCTTCTATCCTCCAATAGTTAGACCTCAGCATGCTAGATCTAATCACCTTTATCGGGCATGAGCATCCAAGATGTTACTGGAAGGTTTTACTAATGGGTTGACTGATCTGGTATGTGATATGCTACAAGTAACAAATGGCATGACTAGCACGCAGACCGTCATAGGTAGGCACGTCGCCGGACGCGTCAGACCCATCTTAAGCCTATCCCACGAAAGCCACGAAGCAGTATCTCAAAAGAGCGCTAGTATTCAAGGGTATACTTGTACAACTACAATACAGAAGCCGTATGATCCAAAATATAATTAGAACACATAATGGCCAAATTCACTTTCACCGACAAAAGCCTACAAGGGATCACAGAAAGCCTCTGATCTCTGGATACCCGTTCATCAAGCTAATATGTAATTCTCCTTCTGTAGGCTTATATTTGGCTGGTAAAGCTTAGGCGGACTCATGTTCGTTAGGGTTGGTCGGGCGTTTGAGGACCTCGAGGTTCCCTGAATAGCAGCACGGAAGTTAGAGTATTCCAACCGATTGAGTTCGTCTAAGATGGGGATCTCACGTTGAACAATATTTAGACTGGTCTGCTTCTTGCCATCCGCATCCTCCCAGTCCCGCAGGCTGGCGCTTCCCTCAAGGTAAACCAGGGTTCTAGCGAATAAGAAACATCCAAAGTTAGCATGACACTTTTAACACCTTTGCTCATGCATGCATCATGATCAAAGCATATCGCAACACTCATATATAAATAGATATGCGTGGCATAGGAATAAGGTCGAGACATACCCCTTCGGCAGATTCAGCACGTAATCGCGTTGAGCACCCTGGTCGAAGCTCGAGACCTTGAACCAGCTTGTCTGTCGGTTGTCGCGGGCCCCGGTCGAGGTAGCAACGGTGTATCTGATAACGTCCTGACCGGATGAGGTGGCCTGCAGCTCTGGAGTGGCTGCTAGGCGGCCGGTGATGATCATACGAGCTACGGAACGCGATGAGGAGGAGCTGAAGGAACGCGCGGAGAGAGCTCCGCCAGTGGCGGTGCGCATCAATGGGCGCAGGGACGAGGCGAAGGCAGTCATGGTATGGCTGGTGTCCGGGACCGTTTCCCTTTGAGCAAAGGATTAGGGATGATGGGTCGGTGAGAAACAACGATTAAAAAAAAATCAAATTGAAGTCAAATGTCACAGCTTCTGCCAGAGGTTTAACTGTCATTACGTTTACTTTTACTTGCGCGGTTTGGAATGAAGCGTGGGTCTCACGTGATAGCCATGGGCGATCATTGGGCGAGCCGGTGGATCCACCCGCCCACCATCCATTCGGTTCCTTCATCCACCTTTTCTAGGTACTGCTTCCTGGTCGGTATGGATCCCTTCCCCGTTCTCATTTATGGAGTGCTGCCGAGTCCGTTATTCCCCTTTTCTACTTGAAAGAAGAACCAGACGGACGTGATACCCTGGTACTCTGTAATACAGAGATTGGTGAGCGAAATACGCCTTCGGCTCCCAATCGTTTATGGGGAGCCCTCGGATTGCGTTGATATTTGCCATTTTCGCAATGACTCTCGGGATATGCATGCATATATCAATCACAATAAACTTTTTTTTACCACAGAAAATATACTACTGGTCGTATCGCTAACTGTGCGGTCAGGGAGTCACTGGTGTTCATGTATTTATGACGTGTGAGATATCAATTTCGGGCCTTGACCGTGGCAGTAGGCCCGCCTTTTTTAACTCAAACCTAGGTATAGTGATCTCCAGGTCATTTCGATTCTTGCCGTGATCTGTTCACCGCATTGCGACCGTGCATTCCATTATTGAAAAGATACTTTGGGGATTGCGACTAGCAGGTTCTGAAATAAATGTCCGACTTGATGGGATTGACAGAAACGAGTACCTGCTGTAAGGCCCGGCATTCCGGAGGAACCGGTGTTTGTCAACTATGCGACCACATATTCTTGATCTTACTCCTGACTAAGTATGCATATCGCTACAGTATGTTGTGTATAACCAGATCTCTGTTCCGAGGACGGACTTGGTTCCTGGAGAAAAGAATCTAGTTCGGAAATTAGTGGCTTCCATCCTCCACTCAACAAGCGGTGCCTTGTGATTAAAAGCCATTGTGTTTTTGATTGTGGAAATGATAGGCCAAAGAGGCGTTCGCGGGAGAAATTAGACCTGTCGCTTCATGCAGCCGATCACACGCCCTAAACTAATTCTGAAGGTTGCTAGTGCTCCTAGCGCCTTGACGGCCTCCATGAAACTTGGAAGGCTGACAACAACTTAGTCAACGCTCAACGAACGAACTAAGCACGACCCCAGGCCATGACTGACGAGGCCTTCAGTTTTATAATATTTCCATTGAATCATGATTGTCAGCTCGACGTTGATCGTGCCGCATCAGGCTGTGATTTCGTCGGATTGCAAACTGGGCTTACCCTGTGCGTGTGAATTTTATCGCACCTTGACACCATATACTTTTGTTAATATCAAAAAGTACTAGACAATGAATGTTCTGACTTCAGCCATCCGAAGCGATAATTCTCCTTACTGATTTAGTTCGGTCTATCGTAAGCCATCGTGGATCTCCCTAAAGTCTCTCGAGTTTAGCTCCTTAAGTGGTGCCCACGGCCTGCGAGCTTATTCCTGATACGATATGATCGTTCAGCTGTTTTTCGCCGTCATGGACTCAATTGCCGATCCCTGCTAGATGGCTCAATTTTCTACGCATATAGCTGCTATAGTTTTGCTTTTGATGAGTGGGCCGTCTTGCACTCTTCATCCATTTAGTCCATTTGGTAATATGGCTTGCTTGGACCTTTATTTGTGCGCTACCTACGGAGTTGCCGGGTACCAGGGTCCAAGGACTAAAGCTCCTTTTCGGTTTTCATGCATCCATACTACTCCGCACATGCATACGATAGAATATACATAGTGGAGACGAACCAACTGAGGCCCACAGGACTTGCCTTCGACTTCACTAACCACGTTTCCTGCCCTCCATTGCGTGTTCAAGAGATAAAATTCGCTGCTCATACTTGACCATCCAATGTACATAAAATGGTGTGTGAAGTAAAAATCGCCACGGATTATCTGCAGATTCTTGAGACACTGCTGCTTTCAGGTCAGGCTACTCTTGACCTCGTTGATGTTGCTTCGAGGAAACACACAAGTTTCCCTTCGCAACATGCGGCTGCTTCCATTGCTCGCGCTCCTCACGTATCTTGTGCCATGTCTGTTCGTGTTTGCGGCATGGGTACCTCATAGCGAGGGCAATCAATATGGGAGAATCGCCATTATAGAAGCCAGAGCAACGGAACAAGGAACTACAGCAACAGCAGATGCAGCCACTGGAACGACAGCGAGTGTAGTTGGTCATGCGACAGCTACAGCAAATTCCACCTTGACATCGCATACGGCCACCTCGGCAACTACGGCTACAGCGACTCTGTCTACACCTGTCCCAACCGGAAGTGCGTGGAAAGCCCCGGCCTATACATATTTCTCAATACTGAAATTATACAGATGAAACGAGTCCTGTCGCACCCGGGGCTCTCCCCCTGCAACCTTCGATAACACCTGCGTTGGGGATTGGTGGCTTCATTCTTATCGTCGCCGGCGCTGTTCTTGCAATAATAGGGATACGAAATCTTTGGTAAGGTTTGATGTCTTGATAATAAATGGTAGACATAGCTTACCAGGTTCAGGATTCAGGTCTTCTTATCAACCGCGTTCTTAGCCGGTATTGGAGTAACTGTGAGCCTCAGCATCTGTCTCCAGGCGTGCTTTCATTTTAACCCACTCTACTCTTCTAGGTTCTCATCGTCTACGTCATGAATCCCCCAGTGCGTGTCGCGGTTCAGGGCGCCTACCTTGTCGCCATTTTCTTCACAGGAGTGACTTTCGGAGCACTATCGCTTGTATTTAAGGAATTAACGGAGGGGCTTGGTTGTCTTCTAGGTGGATTCTGCTGCAGCATGTGGCTTCTCTCCCTCAAGTCAGGCGGTCTTCTCACAGAAACGAATTCCAAAAGCGGGTTCATCGGCGCTATCTCAGTGGCATTCTATGCCCTATCATTCAGCCACTACACCCGACCCTATGGGCTAATGGCCTCGACTGGTATTTCTGGAGGTACTTCTGTAGCATTAGGGATCGACTGCTTCAGCCGTGCCGGTTGGAAGGAGTTCTGGCTTTACATTTGGGGTAAGTGTTGTCTTTGAGTCCCAGAATTCTCCTGATTGTTCCTCTGACCAGTTTCTAGCTCTTAATGACGATATTTTCCCTTTGGGCACAAGTACCTATCCTGTGACTCGTAATATTAAAGTTGAGCTTGCCGCCACAGTCATTATTGCCGTCCTAGGTGTGATCTCACAGCTCCGGCTATGGAAAGTAATCCGGGAAAGAAGGCAGAAAGAGGATGAAGTTCGTGAGAAAGAGCAGAAGGAAAAGGAGGCGGCCGAGCTCGAGATTGGGCGGAGGTTTGAGGAGAAGAATATGGAAGAGCGGTTAGAATGGGAAGCAAGATATGGCAATCAAGACTCCGGCATCCCAGAGCTTGCAGATAATGCAAAGAACGAATGCCCTGCAGATCACACAATCGCTGTGGAGAAAGGCGGTGCGGTTGACACGTCAAGTGTTACAGACTCTTCACAGGAGTCATACCGTTGCTCTGATTGTTTGGAGAGGAGAGCGAATGGTGAATCTGCTTATGCTGCTTCACACGCCAGTGGAGATAGTGGAGATTCTCAAAGCCGACAGCTGGAAGATACTACAGTAGGAGTCGAGACAGAAGATCAAGACCAATCTTCTTCTGACAGGGAAAAGGTCCCGCTCAAAGTGTTTGATGGGGCAGCGGCAGCAAAGATTAAAGACGACAATAGTTCTGACATGACAGCTATTGTTGGGTCCGAAGCCGGAACAATAAGATCCAAGCGGTTTTCTGGTAGAGAACTATTGGACAAGGTGTCAGCTAAAAATAGCGCAAGACTTATGTCTCAGTCACAAGAAGCGCTAGCCTCCTGCGATGGTTCATCCGCCCAATACATTATAGATGGAAGCTCTGCTTCCATCTCTGATAGCCACAGCGATGTGGCGGAAAATCATGTGGACGAAGACTATAGGCCTGCATCTACTCCGCAAGATGGTCCAATCTTATCTGCCATGCAAGAAGGTAATGGTGACGAGACATCTGGGCGTGAGAAGGATGCCGGGAATAGCGTCGGGGAGCTCAGCATCTATTCGCGAGGGGTGGACGAGCAAAAGTTCGGCGAAATGGCACAGGATGGGAACAAACAGGAGAAGAAAGAGAGTACCCCAACCAAGGAAGACGCTAGCGATCACCGCCCATCATCATCGTCTGCCCAAGTGAAGGACATGCCCGACCCAAAACTTGACAAACAGTCAACAAATCTGCCCCAAGGAACTGA
This sequence comes from Aspergillus bertholletiae, assembly GCA_009193595.1. Taxonomy (NCBI): domain Eukaryota; kingdom Fungi; phylum Ascomycota; class Eurotiomycetes; order Eurotiales; family Aspergillaceae; genus Aspergillus; species Aspergillus bertholletiae. Next base: position 22,885 of record ML736171.1, read on the forward strand.
GATAACAGCCGAAACAACAGGGTCCTCGGACAAGAACGATGATGAGCCACAGGTCGCTATTTCTAGTATGAATGCTTCTCCTCAAGAAGATCAAAATGACAAACTCGTCAAAGCTAGCCAGCCAAAGAAGTCTTCACTCAATGAAACTCCTCCAAAACCCAAGGATTCCACAATTGCCAAGCAGAGATCTTTGAAGTCAGAATCTGGAACCAAGAATAAGCCTAAGAAAGAAGCACCGCCTCAGCTGAACGCAGAAACCGTGAAAAGACTTCCACAACGAACATCAAAGGTGGTGCAATCCTATCGCACAAATGAGTGGGCTAAGCATTTGGACGATGCGGAAGTTCCTGAACCTGAACCAATCAAGCCTGTCGAAGAGGATGAGCCAGATATCCCCGAAGAAGTTGAAGAAATCGCCGCGCCCGTCAAGGTGGAAGAACTGTTGCAAACGCCTTTGAACGCGCAACCGCCACCTGCTGTCGAACGGCGCGTTTCTATTGCCGAGCCGTTGGTTACAAAGGAAGTTAGTCAGATGACCAACGACTCTCAGTTGCAGTCCAACCCCCGAGCGCATAAGAGAGCATCTTCCGGGCCAGCTATCTTCCCAGAAAGTAAGCTTTCTCATGTTACATATCCAGGAACCCAAGACCAGCCGGTTCAAGGAGTCCCTGATGCTACCAATACCTACGGCACAGTATCTTCTCCAGTCGATTCAGGGGAAAAGCCGCGTGAAGAATCCGAGGTTGCCAAACCTCAGTGGAAAGGACCACCCCCTCTCATTGCGGTGCGTGAGGGAATGGTGCGAAATAAGTTATCGTCTTTCTCGCTCAGTGCCGACCCCTGGCCCTCGAGGTTCGCCCAGGGAGCCGAGGTTCCGCCCCGACAATCAACTTTCCCCGTCCATGACGAAGCAGACGATGTGCCTCTCTCCCAACGCCGAACAATGCTGCAGATGGTTGTACAGTCGAATGCAAACTTGGCTCCTGTGAGAAGGAATGCACCAACCCCACTCAACACCCCAAGTTCATTGGCGGCGTGGCGGGAATCCGTACGAGAAAATATATATGATAGGCAAAGTCTTGCCGCCCAGAAACCTCCAGTGACTAGGCCAGGGACAGGTGAACAGAGCCCAACCTCTTCCAAGAAGCCTCAGAGAAGAGCCTCATCAGTCAAGGTTGAGAATGTGATTGCAGAAGGCATGCAGCGAGGCGACATGACTGACTTGCATCGAGAAGCCTTGCGACGGATGCAAGCCATGGCCAATCGAAATGTCAATGGCAAGTGACTCGTTTGTGCTTCGGTTGGGCTTGCAGCGGTGAGGGTTTCACGTCGTTTTTGATGATTTTGTCATGTCTGTACGGTTTTCGGAGTTCCGCGGGACGGCGTCCAAAACGAATCATAATGAGTGTTATATAGATGGGTCTATGAGTGACTAAAACCACAGTGTAGCTAACTAACGGACTGGGGAAAGAAATGGACTAGTAATACTTAATAGTTTATCTCAGTGTCAGTTGGACCTGATCGACTTCAGGAGAGAAGGTCTCTTCACTACCCAGTACTATTGAAAAGTTGGTGCCCTAACTAGCGGGCTAGTCCAGCTACACCAACCACCACACGGGCTAAAGGGCGACTAATGAAGGAGTGGGCAAGGAGACGGTTTAAGTTCCACCATTATAATTAGCAGCAAACAACGCCAGGGGTCTAGGTCTCGAGGGCGTCCAAGATTCCCAACTGGACAAAGAGAGCCATGTCGTAGTTGCTTCAGGTTGATTGAAGGGCCAAGGTCGACGGGTTGTTGGGAATGCTGCCCTACGGGAGAGCTTTTCGATGTATCCATCCCGGAAATGACTGCATAAGAGGCGTCTTAATCATGGTCTGAGTGTTACACAGAATGTTACTATATCATTATATGACATATGATGCATGTCAGTTAACTGCTTTTTTTTTTTTTTCCTCCGTGAGTTGTGCCTTTTATTTTCCCCCCTTCGTTTCTCTCCTGCAGTGGGGCTTTTGTTTGGTAAAAATAAACAACTTCCGGGTGTTTTTTGATGCCTAGCTGCCTGCCTGTTCTCCTCCCGTGATGGACATGCCCTAAGGAAAGGATTCGTGAGTGACGCAAAGGCTTAACAAGCCTTACTTTCCGGTTGGGCTATTGATTCATTTATTGTTTCGTCAGGGGGGGGATTGTGCTTCCGGGATAATGAGAAGGATTATATATTTATTTAGATTAGAAGATTGAAATCCCATTGATTTCCTTCTTGTCCATTGACTTATTTTTTGGTTTTATTTCAATTTGGTTCCTCAGGTTCATGTTGTCCTGGTCTTATTTTAGGATCCAGAGAAGAAATGGGCTCGCTTTGACCCATACGGAACAGCGAGCTATACATCCGTCAAAAGATCCAACGAGACGAACCATTAAAGTGAACATTCAACAGAATTTCCGATTCCACTTGCCTTGTGGTCATCCGCATAGATTCTTTCTTCCTCAGTCGAGACCGCCACCATCGAGGACTTCAAGGTGGTTCGTCCTTCTCAGCGACAGACTCATGTCGCGCTTTGACCGAATCGTGACCCTTGCCTTGCCCCTTTCTGCCTCTCGCCCGCCAATCAGCATCCCGCCTCTTTCGCTCATCAATTCGGCGTTGCTTTTCTTTTCTGCGCAAACTTCACCACGACGGCCCTTTCTGTCACCGTGCCTCCTCCTTCGCCGTCTCATCCCTCATATACTCTCGACTCCTCGCCCGTGTCGGAAACGGCGTCTTTCGCGGCCCCTCGGGATCCTCCTCCTCTTATACCCCCGCCCGAGGCCGAAGAGTCTTCCCTGCCCCCGCGTGGCCATCGAAACCCGCCCCGTTCATTGGAGTCCCACCAGCCTGCATCGTCATCAGCCTATCACTCTAAACCAACGAGCTCCTCCCGATCCAGACCGCGACAAAAGGGCTTCTGGACTCCCTCCACTATCTTACGGCCGCCCTCAGTTCGACTCGCAAACCCTGTCAACCACGTCCCGCGAATTACGCCAGTCACGGTTCCCCACCCCTTTCAGGGCTCTGAAGAGAATCTGTGTCTAGAGGCGCACCGAGACGCATACCCTCTCCTGTCGATTCCTGAACGACGTCGCAGCCGACTCACCCCATCCCCGAATAGTCTAGTGGTGGAGCGCAGCCAGGCGGAGACCGAAAGTGGGCGTTCCAGTATCGCAGTGCCTCGAGCGCAACGGCGCAGTGGTACCTTCAACGAAGATTGGTCGTTACAGGAAATGCCAGAATCGGCAGGAAATCATGGAAGCCCGGAGGCACACAGTATTCGCCCGCCCGACCAGGCACACCTGACCCTGGACCCCGTGGTCGACCGATCGAATCCTCTCGACGAGCGTCCCCGACATATACAATCACAGGCGTCTCTACGGTCGCAGGCACAGATCGCTTCGATCCCGTCGCATACGGGCCAACATCCCTATGGCGAACCCAACGTGGCGGAGGAGTTAGCCTGGGGACCAGCCCATCCGTGCTACCCTCATACCAATCCACATGTATCAGTGAGGTCTCAGGAGTATCATACGACACGCATTATCCGTATTCGTCGAGACTGGATGGTTAAGGGAGATCTAGCCCCGACGTTTTCTAACTTGTACCCGGAGATTCTCGATCCGTTATTGCCTGAGCAGGAATTCCGCAAGATTATTGCCACGATCAATGACAAGCTGGTAAAAGCATTTGATCCATTCAGTCTTCGAAACTGGGTAGATGGAGCACTGGCACTGTTGACCGGCTGGATCTGGGAGGATATCGGGGCCACGGGGGTCAAAAGCCAGCTCAAGCAGATAGAAGACTGGGTGGAGAATTGGAACCGCGAGGTCGGCGCAAAGGACGGGGTATATATCTGGAGTCTTCGACGGACGGCTTACATGTCATTGGACATACAGATTCCTGACCCCAAGGTCGGCATAATTCCCACTGACCGCGGGGCGTCGCTGCCCGGGACTCGACCGAGCAGTGGCGTGTAGTTGTCTTAAAGCTGAAAAGGCGGGATGCTTTAGGCCTTGATGTTTCGAGACCCGTTTTATTTTCTTTCCTTCTTCCTCTTCTTTTTCTGTATGTCTTCATTTTTACCCCCTTTTTAATTTTGCTTTCTCCACTGCGACCTGCAGCTGCACGATTCTAGCGACCTGGGATGTTCCTCTTGATTACCCTTGCTTCTTTTCGATTTGACGATATCCACGTCCTTGATTTCAGATCGTTGATACCATGCCTGTTAATTTACCCCCCAAACCCTTCTGATCTACGCCTGTGATGGGATGGGAATTCCTGTTTATATTCTATATATTGTCTGTGTCTATAGTGTGGTGATTCGTTTGGTGTATGTTATATATACATGTTGTGCATAACAAGAGGGCTGTGAAGGCCAGAAACAGGCTAAAAAAAAAAAAAAAAAAAAAAAAAACCAAAAAAAAAAAAAAAAAAAAAAAAACACACAAATTAATAGAATAACCATTGGATGAAAGGGTGCAGGTGTGCCAAACCACGTAGTGTATTAGGCTTGGTCGAGATTCTGATTCCTGGCCGGACGGGGTCAATTTAAAACAGGGACCGCAGCTAAATTCCAGAAATTCCCCCACGTCTCTCAGTCCAGAAGCTTACTTGCACTCGACGCCGATCTCTAAACCCAACGTTCCACCCCCCGAACTTTTTGCGACCTCCCTAAACACTTCCCCTTTACCCTCCGCCCCCCTCCTTCCTCTCTCTCACTGCTCCACAATGCTCTCCGGCATCTTGATTTTCAATCAAAAAGGCGAAAACCTCATCTTCCGTGCCTTCCGCAATGACTGCCGCCCGCGATTGGCCGACATCTTCCGCATCCAAGTCATCTCCAACCCACAAGTCCGCTCACCCATTCTCACACTAGGATCCACGACGTTCAGCCATGTGAAGCACGAGAATATCTATCTGGTGGCGGTGACGAAGAGCAACGCCAATGCAGCGCTCGTGTTTGAGTTTTTGTATCGGCTGGTGATGCTGGGGAAGAGCTATTTTGGGAAGCTCGATGAGGAAGCAGTCAAGAACAACTTTGTTCTAATTTATGAGTTGCTAGATGGTAAGTTTATATAATACGATTATCTAGTGAACTATGATATAGCTGGGCACGCGGGTGGCGGTGACATGGAAGCAAGGACTGCAGGAAAAGGACTCCAGGGAAAAAAGGGGAACAAGCAGACAGGCAGTGAGGGCAGAGAGCTAATTGGTTACGATTCAGAGATCCTCGATTTCGGATATCCCCAAAACACAGAAACCGACACTCTGAAGATGTACATCACGACGGAGGGAGTCAAATCCGCCATCACCAACAACCCCACCGACTCCAGTCGCATCACCATGCAAGCCACCGGCGCGCTCTCCTGGCGCCGCTCCGATATCAAATACCGTAAGAACGAGGCCTTTGTGGACGTGATCGAAGACGTCAACCTCCTCATGTCCGCAACTGGCACCGTGCTCCGCGCCGATGTCAACGGCCAGATCATCATGCGGGCCTACCTCTCCGGCACGCCGGAGTGCAAGTTCGGTCTCAACGACCGCTTGCTGCTCGACACTGATGCGCCTAGTGGCTCGGAGTCCGGTAACCGGGGCATAAAATCGAAGGGCACTCGCGCCGCGGCGGGCTCTGTCACACTTGAGGACTGTCAATTCCACCAGTGCGTGAAACTGGGTCGTTTCGACGCAGATCGGATCATCTCGTTTGTTCCACCGGACGGCGAGTTCGAACTCATGCGATATCGCGCGACGGAGAACGTAAACCTCCCATTCAAGGTGCACCCTATCGTGAGAGAAGTGGGTACGACGAAGGTTGAATACAGCGTCGCCATCAAGGCGAACTATAGTTCCAAGCTCTTCGCGACGAACGTCGTCATCCGCATCCCCACGCCGCTCAACACAGCCAAAACTACCGAGCGCACCAGTCAAGGCCGCGCCAAATACGAACCCGAACACAACAACATTGTCTGGAAGATCGCTCGTTTCTCTGGTGGAAGCGAATATGTGCTGACAGCCGAGGCAACACTCACCAGCATGACAAATCAAAAAGCTTGGAGCCGGCCGCCGCTCAGTCTTTCGTTCAGTCTTCTCATGTTCACGAGTAGCGGACTGTTGGTCCGGTATCTCAAGGTCTTTGAGAAGAGCAACTATAGCAGTGTGAAATGGGTACGGTATATGACTCGAGCAGGAAGTTACGAAATTCGGTACGTTCTTTGCCATCTTCCCTTTCCATCCCCACCTCAGTACCATTTATCAAGGGCAAAACTAACGATACAATAGATTCTAGCTTGTCACTGCGGGCCAGGCAGCCAGATTCACCATTCATCTATACCATTAGCAATGGCATTATCAATATCACTATCAGTATCAATATCTATTAACTAACCATGAGCTGGGTGTATGGCGTTGTGGTTCTTGTTCTTTCCTGGATATGTACTGTATGAGCGAGACTATAATTGTATAGTTTTCTGTGGAGTCTTTCTCGATAATTAATATTCAGCCCATTTACTCCACCCACTGGAGCAGGACCTACCGATGGAAAAAGCTTCGAGGCAATATCTAAGTAAACCCAACCCTTAAAATCTCCAAAATAAGCCAAAAACAAAAACTCCACCATTCAATCAAAGTATGCAGAGCCCCTTCCAAAGCCCGACATAAGGTCTAAACGAGCTAAAAAAAAAAACATCTCCAATTATAAGTTAAGGTATTCATTCAACAGATATACTCTATCATTTACAATTAATTGGAATATAAGGACCTGTAAAACTAACATTGAAAATGATTGCTATTGTGGTATTTCACAGCTTCTGCGTTATGTATGGATGGACATATTTATGGGCCTTGGTTTAATTTTAATCGCCCTAAAGAAATCGAGCATTTAATGATCAATGATCCAACCCGAGTATTAGTCCCGATAAAACAGCCATACTCAAGACTTACTTTTAGGTATTCTCCCCTGGCAGAAAAGCTACCAAGTTTGGATATCAATCTCCTTTAATATCCCAAGCCATCAAGCAACTTACAATCCCAATAAACAGAATCCCATCGAGTCTAAACCCTAACTACCTTAGTCACAAAAACCATTTTCATCTATAACCGCAGCACCCAGCACCCAAATCTGCAAAACACAGCCTGCGCAGTTTCTATTGATATCAAATACTCCGATATTCTTGAAAAAAAAATACTGTCACACGGGTCCCTCACCCGTATCCGTCTGCAATCATGACTGCGCGATATACTGTCTCGCGATAAAGCAGTTAGTCTAGGATCTCACATATTGCCTATCTATCTATCTATCTATCTATCTATCTATATGTATTGGGCGTTAAAAGATTGTCGATGCCTTAGATGTGAGAGGTCAAGTCCTAAGTGTAGATATCTCTTGCGTTGAAGCCGGGGGGGAGGGGGGTTTCCAAGCTATACTATACACGATGCAACGCTCAACTACAACAATATCTCCATATATAGTAGTATTTTGAACTGTAGTAAAGATGGGCTATGCGCAGAAACAGTATACCAAGCATCCCTACCAAGACGGCCCTTTGTACCCCTTCCTCGCTTAAATGAAATAAGAGTGGGTTCATATTCAACCAAGTTGCAATATCTCCAGTTGGCTTCCTACCGCCCCCTTCCGGAGAAAGGTGAGCCCAGGTGCGTACTATCACCAAAAGTTGCCAAAGTTTAGGGCTTTTTACTAAGGGATCACCGTTGTTCTTAGAATTGTAGCAAGCTACCGGACTATTGATAGTGTCTGATGAAGGTTTCGGGGCTGAAGTTGGAAGTTCATTGAGGTACTCAATCGCGCTTATTGTGCGCTGCCACAAAACACGGCTTGCCAAAATAGTTTATCACCGTGCCGGTAAAAGCAGGCCCAGAACTTTGTTTCAATCTACTATGGCTATAATGGTAGCATGTGGTGACCCAGGCAGGGCTCATCCCCACTAAGCCTACTTTATCGGGGCTATGTAATATGTATTCCATTACATTTAGGTAGTGATGCAACTTGCAGTACAACCACCGGCTGCCGGTTTTGTGGACGGTTGAAGGAAGGTGTCAAAACAAAATATCTTGAATTCTTGATGAATCTAAAAGAAATTAGAAACTAAAGCTAGAACTGGGAGACATGAGGTCCTATACATGTGGTATAGAACAAAGGAATAGATCACGATCAGGTGATTGATATGCCTGGGGCACCTTCAGATGTCTGCAGACATTTACAGACATCTACAGAATTGATAGATCAATTATTATATATATCCTTGTAGGTTGGGCTAGTAGTTCGGGCTACAACATAGTACGTGCTGTCTGGCCTGTTGGCTCCCAGAAAGCAATGACTCTGGAGACTCCATTTCAGGAGCTCGCTTGCATGGACTCGGGGGAAACAAATAATAGTAAGCCAGAAACCGTGAATTACTTCCCCAGCCTTCATTGTATTGGGTTAAAGTGCTAGACCGTGCAAGAAGACCCCACTTCAATAATTCAATAATAATCGCCTGTGTGATACTACACCTGTGTGATACTACGCTGGCCCACAGTCTCATCACGCGTCTCATACTCTCATTCGGTGACATAGCTTTGTGGAAGGGTATGCCTATCCATCCCTCCCTTCTTCCTTTTGTCTATTATACCATGGGTTACCCTCCAAGACCCAGTCCTTTTTGATCTTCAGCCACTCTCGCGACTGAGCTGCCCTCAAGCAACTTGGGTTACGCAATCGATTATGATGTATTTCAAAGATTGCTGTGCCACTGTGTCTCATTGTCCAAGTACCGTGCAATAAAAATATTCCTTTTAAGCCTCTGTCTGTGGCTCCTGATATTCGAATATTGCCGCTTCGCCCTCTGGCGAGACCCCCATTCCGCGTTCTTTGATGATAGCCATGTTTATGATCTACAATATAGCCTTTACCGCGAACGTGAATCTAGACACTTTATTTCACGGTATAACTCGCCCTCAGATCCCCTCGCTTATGCCAAAAGTGGACCAGAGCCTCTGATCTGCGCGGCGTTTGTGACTGTCCGGCGAAACCAGGACGATTCTTTTGATCCTTCTATCGGATCGCTATTAGAAGGGTTGGACACAAGAGAGAGACAAGCACTACAGTTGAAGGTTCTTTTTGCCGATACAGATCCGACAAGGCATCCAAGTTGGGAGCAAAGATGGGTGGATCGACTTATTGATGACGCAGGGTCGTATAATGTTTCTCAGGAGACTTTGGATCATCTACGGAGGTTAGAAACAGAGAGAAACTTTTATGAGAAAGGAGTTTTGTATGGTTTTTCTAGCCCGTAAGCCTCGCGGGTATTGATGGGCCAGGCTGCTAACGACGATTATCCTTAGTAACTACACGTACGCTTTGACAACCTGCAAGCAGATCAATGCATCCTATACGATTATATTTGAGGATGATATTATCCTCGCCACAGGCTGGATGACCAGGACAGATATCAGCCAAATCACACAGAAATCAGATTCCTAGATATATCTCCACCTTTTCTATACCGAAACCGCTCTTGGTTGGAGCTCCTCCGATTTTACCTACAGGAACATGCCTTTCATTTTCCTCCTAAACATGTTTTGTATATTCTCTTGTTTGGTGCAGCTCCGACGGTGGCGCTTCGCCTACTACTTGGATTACCCCAGCGTGTTCGTCATCTGCCTAATCTGTGTACCGGCATTTACTGGCCTCATATATACGATGGGGAAGTACATAATTATGCCTCTTCGAGGTATAGTGGAGATGAACAAATTCGGATGCTGTACGCAAGCTTTAGTCTTTCCCAAAGCGCAGGTAGATGGTGTTATGGGATATTTGACGGAAAGGGGGCATGGGCAGATAGACTCTATGATTAAAGAGTATGCAGATCAGAGGGGACTTACAAGGTATGCCTTAGCACTGCCTGTACTCCAGCATGTAGGATTGAAGTCTATTCGGGATAACCTTGATATAAATACAAGGAGTACCTGGGCTTTTTGGTTTGAGGACAACGACCCGAAGGTTTTGCAGGTGGAACACGAAAGGCTTTTGAGTGATAGCGATGTTTTGAGGTTTTTGAGCCGTCTTGACTGAAATGATATTGCATCTAGCTAATGAGCCTTTATGTATTTGGAATACGTATGATGTGTAGAGTTTGACTTACATTTATGAAGAATACCAGTCAAGAGCTAGTTCCGAGTTCCTCTGGCGCCTTCCACCCCGACACAATTTACGATACTCATTCATTTATATGCAACTCTCATTTGTAGCCCTATAGCCACTATACGGCGGCATAGACTATATAAATGCTTCCCCGGGGTGGTCTTGAATATTTACTTCAAAGATATGTAAGGCGCTGTAAATACAACCAGCAACGGTGTAAGAATCACCAAATCACCACTCCTACTCTAGTGAACCCTCTTTCTCGAACTCAACGAAAGTTATCCTCATCATGCGACTTCATTCAATGACTTTACATAAATCAATAATTAGTTGTGAAAATAATCGGAAACATCTAACGTTTTGCAAATACTAATCTCTGAAAGGACGGTCTGATAAACGTAGCATGTTATGGTATACTTGAGATCGTCACCACATTCATTCATTTATTTATCTAACCAGTTTGGGGCAAATAATAAATTCAATATCATACCATTGGGAAGCAACCATCCGTGGCACTCTACTTATACTTGGAAAGATTAATCTGTTTTACCTATGACAGTACAGCATATATCCATCTCCAAGACTCAAGAGCGAGGGCTGTACTAACCACAGGTTTGTCACTGATTTCTATAAACGATATAAGTCGATAGAGTACTCTGGATAGATTTCAATTGCACATATACTGTCTTGGAGGATTCTAGTACGGATAGACAGTATAGCTGGATGGAAAATAGTATCATATTATATTAATAGTGGTGAAGCTGCTGGACTTTTGATAAAAGACCTAGCCCTTTCTTTAGGTACCCTGATCAGCTAACATATTTTTACATCAGTATCGCTCATGCGTAAAGTCACTAAAAGAATGCCCCGCTGACTAGGAATGCTTTAATATCACGCTAATGCACTGATTTTGGAAAGTATATTATAGCCTCACTTTGGAGTTAACCTTGAATCGTCGGCGACAGCTGGAGACTCAATATACTTTCCGCTCCGAGTGGCTACTTCATTTCCTTCAAGCTAGAGTGGCTATTCTCCTCGTCTGAACACTCTTCGCTAAGGACATTTCCCTGAGGGGCGTCGCATCTAAGCTACAGTGTGCTCAGGACGTTCTCCTTGAAATCGCCAGCCACGATGTCGGAGATTCCGTCAGTTTTTGATGGGCGGAATGCCCATATTCTCGACGGTTCGACGGGGGCGATGCTGGGTGGCCCCTATTTCAGAATGGCTCAGTCACCCAAGCCAACTTCATCGACATGCTCAACATCTTGGATATTGTACTGCAACCATTTACCGTCAAGGCGAGATCTGGGCAAACTATCTCACGAAACAGTCAACTACTGACGCCCGGGGATTACAATATCTATGTTTCTCATGGTGGTAGGTCTTCTGATACCTGAAGTAATAAGAAGAAAAAATCTAGCTAACTTGGATAGACTCTATTGAACTTAGTGATGAACTGTTTGTGCGCCGACTCCCCTCCCATAATGTTAGTAGTCGTGAGGTGGTTTTCAAGAATAGTATACGGGCCAGGGATGGAAAGTGTGTTTTCTCTGGGATTGTTAAGCCTCTCGCTGATTGGAAGGGCTGGACGGCATCAGTAGCTGTTATTTTCAGCGTTAGCCACACAGTTACTCATATTTTGTATTCTACATGTAAAAAAGGGGTCGAGGATCGTAAGCCCGACTAATCATTGTGTGTTGGTGTCGATAATAATGGAAATCTAGGGTTTGATGCTCACTTATATACAAACGGTCGATGGCTCGGGAGATGACAAGGGCCAATATCAGATATGCCGGATTTCAAAAGCTTGGTCTAAACGTACTACGAAGATAATGCCAAGATTGTATTTGAGGAAAGAAAGCTTGATTTTTTGGAAAACAGAACCCAACCCATTGATGCATTCCCAGACACATAAGATCATCGTCCATATAGTAAGATAATATAAGATAAAGAAAAAGAAAGTCCACATCATGGAATCGAAGAGCAAGAAAAGAATAAAAAAAGGGAGCTAAGTCATACAAGAAGTCGAAGGAAGAATAATAACACAGGGAGCACACTCTGGTGTACCGTCGATGACCCCAAGTGGGTGGCACGTAGATAATACATAGAACCCATTAGATTGGGGGAAAGACAGGAGAAAATTGAATGGGACGATCTTGGTCCGGAAGCGACGAGGGTGAAAAAAAAAAAAAGAAAAAGAAAAAGAAAAAGACACGTGGGAAGAAGGGATAGCGTAGTAATACATCTGTGTGGAGTTGAAGAAAGCGAAACCGTGAGCCCGTAGAATACATGATACCGATATCCATCAAAATGTTCATAGAAATGGGGGAGTAAGAGAGAAATACAGAGTCATGACACCTATAGCCAACTCTCCAGACGAGGACGAACCGCTTGTCGACTTCGTAACCCGACATTCCCCTCTGCCACGAGAGCCTGCCATCGACGTCCGATACTGGCACTATCCTTGCCCATGTGTTGCGCGTAGTCCTCCAGATCTCGCTGGGGAAGCTGGATTTTCTGAAGAACTAACTCGACAAGGCGCTGGTCGTCGTCCGCATTCCACGTGTCGTTTGACGGAATGGTCTCCTCCTCTTCGACGGATGGCAACACTGCGTCGGGGTTGAACAATTGCGCGCTTTCCTCGGGGCTCAGTTCCAATTGGCGATGGTAGGCCGGCGACGGAGGTGACTGTGAGATTGGCGGAGAGTGAAGGGTATAAAAGTCTGATTGCGAGAGGCCCAAAGGAAGCTCATAGGGGGCGTGGCGAGTCGGCTTTGGGGTCGAGAACCGCATACCACGAGTAGTGGTTTTTGCGTCGCTGGAGTTATCGTGTCCTTCGGAGCGATCGCGTTTGCGCTTGTTGACGCTTCGTGAAAGTTTGGGGTCCCTTTGCTTCCGCGACCGCGCGGAAGGCGTGGATTTGATGTGGAAGGGACTTTGGAGGCGCTCTGGTTTTGCGCATCGTGGTGAAGGGGCTGGTGATGTGTTTAGAAGCGACTGGAGGGCGCGACAAGTGCTCAAGAGGCTATTGCTACATGGGAAGTCGTCGTCGGATGGCGGGGGTGTTGTGAATTCGAGACTGGGATGGAGGCGCGACGGAGTCGCGGGGCGGCGCATGTCGCAGGGTAGAGCGGATGGGAGCAACATGATTGCGCAGAGGTGTGATAATTGTGCAAAGGAGATTTTGAGGAGAGACGAAGGAATGTACGATGGTCGAAGGTATGGCGGTGGATCAAGGTCACTGATTGTTGTGTGCGCTGGTTGCGCGGGCCGCGCTGGATTTGCGCCGGAGAAGGTCACGATGAGACCAGGGAGCGACAGGGTAGTGAAATTCAGATCGATAGGAATTTTGATATCAGCGCTTCAATTTCGACTGGTTCCGAGTGATGCGACGATGTGAAAGGGCGCGTTGATAGATAGATGACGGAGGAGTGGGTAGATGGAACAGGGTTGGGAAAATGAGTGGGAGTGGCGCGGGATCGATAACTTGGGAAACGGGAAAAGGAGAGGAATGTTCCGCAAACGACAAAGCACTTTGTCGACTCCGTTCCACTGGTTAAGCCACGATGCAGAAAAGTAACCTGCAAAGTATCGAAGGAATGATGGACGGAACCCACTTCCTTCCGAGTGCAAGTTTCTCAATTACAATGATAAAAAAGTGAAAGTGAAGCAAACGAACGTCACTCTCAATTGAGGCAGGAGTGTCTTAGCGAAGAATGACTGGTGATTCAAGTGATGATTCACCTCAGAGTTCCTTTGCTCTCCCTCTTTGTTTCTACTCAGGGTTGTTGCTCTCTTCCTCTCCCTGTTCCAGGGGACTGGCTCTATTATGAAGGTCTACAAAGACAACAATCTTTCCCCTCCCGCCCTCTTCTCAGCTGTACTGAGACAGCGACAAAAGGGAGTCTTGAAAGAGGGATGCATGAAGCAAGGCATTATCTGAGATGGTGAAAAACCGCCGAAAGGCCACCCACGAGACGGGTTTATTTTTGACTTTCCTGAAGACAGGGTGTGCGACCAGCGCCGTCTCACTGCCCTTGCTTACCATGCATCATCCCACTTTTTCCTGTCAGCAAGACGTGACGACATCGTCTCTTATCGCCCGTGGCGGTGCTGCTGCCGCAATGCATGGGGATTGTCACTTGCAGCATCAATACTCTTTTTTCATCGGAGCGGAGCATATGCGGTAGTTGAATTCGATATTGGCCAACCTCTGTCGTAGCTAATTGCACCACATCGTTAGACTACAATGTCGAATAAAACACACGGAGTCCACTCTCTATCTTCTACTTGTTCTACAGTCTAGTACAATGACTCCTCGATATACCCTAGATTGAAGATTAGAGTGTAGACCTGGATTCCATTCCCTCCCATTCTTCCTTGAGGATTGATTCACCCCGCCCATGAACCCTTTCAGGATCTAGTTATTAAAGAACGCCTTCATCCCGAACGTGGAATCGACTATCAGGCAATACTTTAGTCCCCAATTCACTGGGCTCCATTGGCACATCTCCATTGTCTGTGTTTCCCAATTGGGTTATATTGCCTCATCCATTATCGGGAATCGCGAACGCGTCGCGTGTATCCGCGTCATGACACGCCACGCGCCCGCCAATCATAGCCGGCACTGATAGCGCCGCGGTTGTGAAGGATGCAGATGACGAGGTCACGGTACGAACATCAACCCACCACCTGCATGGGCGAGATTATCGTCCTCAGACTAGGCCGAAAGAAGATCGAGAACAGGAACCAACCTCCCCTGTTCAGGGCGTTGTCGATCCGGTCAACCGTCCGACAAAATGAAGTGGCTAGGTGGGTTTCCCCCTATCGTGCGCGATCTTATCAGAGATACGCGCGCCCCCTTACTTCCCTGAAGGGCCAAGGGTCGTCACTCCCGCATTCTTGCTCGAGGTGTGATGAGAATCAAACGCTTCAGTGGACGGTATGACTGGTAGCAACTGGGTTTACTAGATTGTCCCTTTCTCTTTGTGTCTTGGAGTATAAACAGTTGGTTAGTTGGTTAGTTTGTACTGATTCAGATCTATTGGTGCCCGAGCCGTGAACCCCTGCCACCACCACCCCATGGACGTGCGTTCGGGCAATTGCGGTGCCTTACACTTACAATCAGGTGGTCCTGATCCTTGATCTCGGGGATTTGGCTAGGGGAATCCACAATGTCGCGTCGCAAGGCTGCGTTATCTCGCAGACTTCTGCAACAAATTCTACGAATACGCCAGGGTACTACGTGGTGGACAGTTGCATTGCCATCGACAAAGATGACAATCTACTGACCAAGCCCATTCACCAAACCTGATAAGCCTCTGTCAAAACCAAAAATATTATGTGAATAGCCTAAAGGAAAATAAACCATAGTCCATTGACACACAATGGGTAGTGGAGGACAGGAGCCCAGGAGGCTAGGAAGGGCTACCGACCCCTCATACAATCATCCAACAATGACAACTTACTATTCGCTCCAACAGCGGATAAAACCAAAGGGTATCGATTCTGAATCAGAAAGAAAGCTTACTACAAGACAGCTAAACGCGAAAAGAAAAAAAGCCGACCCCTCAGCTGTACCCCAGCCTCCAGGCGGAATCCAAGACCCATGCAAGGGGTATCAGGAACTGGTGCAACCAGATGCGAGAAAATCGCCGCACAGTGGGGACCACATTCACAGGGCACGAGATTCTGCAGAACATTCAACTCACACTTGCATTATCATTTGACAGATGCAAGTCCTTGTATTACCGATTGTGGTAAGGTTTGATCCCTTTCTGTCTATGTCCGTAGATCCTTTGTATAGATGATATCCTTCCTCGTGCCTTTGGGTGGCTGGTAAGAGTGCTTTCACACTCTGCTCCTCCAATGACATTTTTCGTCTCTTCTTTGTCTTGGGGGTTGTAACCCCCTCAAGATCGATATTGACGTCCTCAGTCGATAACAGAACAAGACATGTCGAGCGAATGTCTTCCCCCGCTGATGTCGCCATGCATCCCCGGTTAACTTTCCTTGACCCCTTCAGGGCAACCCCATTACTCAACATAGTAGCGCGTCCCCCAAATCTCATATCCCTAGCCCGCCTTCATCCTCCATTACCTCATTGCTATGCCAATGATAAAATCAGCCATTGCGGCACCTTGCATGACATCAAAGCTGACAACCTCATATTCTCCACCCAAAATAGACTGATTGCCCTGCGCAAAGGAACAAAGTGCCTAAAAATAAACTGAAGATTACCAAATCAAGGGTACAATCAAAGCCCACTGAGCCTCGTCCTATGAGAGGGGATAGAAGGTGCCTTGAGACCATACACCCCCTTCTCCCTATTCGTCCCTTCCTAAGTCTCCCTATTTGCGAGATCATCCGGCTGTCCGAGTTCGGTAGCTCTTTTGTGGCACACTTTCGAAGTCCATTGTATAGCCTTTCTTTTTGCCCTCCTTTGCCGGTTTCATATTCTCTCATAACCCCTTCTTGACCATCCTTTCCTCTTCCTCTTTGCCATATTTGGTGATCTATTCTCTATTCTTGTCTCATGTACTAGTGGCCTTGCTGGCGTCGACCCTGGAAGGGGGGAGTGGGTGTTTGGGGCAACTCTCAGGGGTGAGGTGCCTCGTTGAACAAAAATAGTATCTATGGACTATGTCTGCCTGGCTTTATTGGTTTTCTTTCATCCGGCTTTTTAAACAAGGAAATATTTCTTTATCCTCTTTGGTTTTATTTTTACTATCGTTTTAATACATGCATGCATGTGTCATGGTCTGGCCGTGCGTTACATCTGCATCGCTCAAGCAATATGTAGCTTAGAAGCAGTAAGTTAAAGTTAGGCTATGGGGAACTCGACGCAATGCTCATGCGGGAGATAAACTATTGAAAGTAAAAATTACATTCCGATCCGAAATTTTCTATTATTAAGTTGGTTTGTTGGCGCGGTTCGATCTTAAGGTGTAACTAAGCCTATTGATATTCTATCGACTTGGTGGCTTGCTCTTGTGCATTTTTGTGGCTTCCCTAGAAATAACTCTTTCAGTGTGCTTTTCAATTTTGATGCAGTGACCTGTTTAATATTTGTCTGCAAGATATGAAATCTTTATGCAACATTGGACATGAGCCCTTGATTCCATGTACATGGCATGTACCCGGGGGCTGCTAGTTACCAGATAGATTCCACCCATGCCATGTCCTACACTGAAGGATTATAGGTGAGAAAATCGCTCCTTCTAGGTAGGTTTCAGTGTATCTGTGCTGATAAATTCATTTTTATGTCGATTGCGTGGAGAACCCGTGCCCACGTACGCAGCAATGCGGTGGGAGCTCAGGGTCTGAAAGAGTCGTCGACATGGACGTGGAATGTCCACGACGTAACTCATATTCCTTAGAGACTGACGGTGTTGGGGCACCCGTTGTCTGATAGGGTATTTTTTCAGCTGCATGCGATTGTCCTGAATCGGCCCTTGAATACTCGTCAGAGCATAGGCTCTCCGTAGGCTCTCCGCATTGCTCTGGCAATTTCATCAAACTACTCAGGTTGGTGATTAGAGAACCCTCATGCATACGAGGCTGCCAGCCTCTAATCGCTCGCCGGTATAGCGCTTCGAACTCTACCCGGTGAGCTGGGTTGGTGAACCAGCCATGATTTAGTGCTTGTTTAACGTTTATGCGCTTCGCTTCGTCAACTATGAGAAGCTTGCGGATAAAGTCCCTTGCGCGTTGTCCAACACTATACCAGTCCATATCGGCTTCGAGCTTCCGAAGATCACGGTCTCGAGAAGGATCTGTCGGATCAGCAGTCAATGAGTTCTTGAATGGGATGTCCCCGGTCAGGAGGACGGCTGCCACACAGCCCAGTGACCACAAATCTACGGCTTTCGTGTAACCTTGCTTGGACTTGAGCATCTCACTATTCATAAGGTTAGCCTGTATGGCTGATTTCACATTCGTCATACTAACGGGGCGCTGTAGTCCAATGTACCGATCAGCGTAGACATCCTCTCAGCAGTTGGCTGCACAAGTCTGGCACATCCGAAATCGGTGAGTACGACTCTACATCCATCTGCTAGGGTTGTCATAAGAATATTGTCCGGCTTTAGATCGCGGTGGACAATTTCCTGCTGATGCAAATAGTCCAAGGCCATCAGAACCTGTCGCACGATAACTGCAGCTTCAATATCATTTAATCTTCCGCCTTTATACTGTATGTAGGAGAATAAGTCACCAGCAGTCACAAGCTCCTGGAAGATGTAACTGTCCAGGCTTAGCTATCTCCGATAGAAAGCATCTAGGAACCCACATTGTATTGCTCGATTCGATGACGTTCTCAATACCAACGATATTGGGCTAACCATGTCAGGATCGGTAGTGAATTTGTCCATCCGAAACTTACATGGCAGAGGCTCTCAAGTATTCTGGCCTCACGGCTGTATATGTCAAGCTTCTCCTGTACCTTTCTTTGAATGGAATCCTTGA
The DNA here is from genome assembly GCA_009193595.1 of Aspergillus bertholletiae. NCBI lineage: Eukaryota > Fungi > Ascomycota > Eurotiomycetes > Eurotiales > Aspergillaceae > Aspergillus > Aspergillus bertholletiae. The sequence goes on from ML736171.1 coordinate 41,518, forward strand.
AAGCACGAATAATGAGCAGCCCTTTTCCGTTATGGGCAGATGGGCTTTCTTTAAAGTGCCTAGACTGCTGATATTCTGCTTCCCTAATGATCTTGTTCTTCAAAGCTCGGAGGTCGACAATCTTACATGCCAATTGCTGACCGGTGTCCGTATTAAATGCCATGTGAACTTGCCCGTAAGCCCCAGATCCCAACTTTTGCGGTGTAATTTTGTACCGATTTTCAAACACCTATGTCGCTTCAGCCAGCACAACACCGCCTGCGGAATATAGGGGGACTTACCCTCATCTCTATCATTCGAAAAATGTCAAAGTAGTCCTCTTTCACCTGGACAGCGCAATGAAAATGGAGAGAGAATCTCGGAGAGAGCTGCAGTACATCAGCGTCACTAAGAAGAAAACTTCCCTTGCCTTTTCCCATAGGGTAACCGTTCCATGAAGTGCCATTCATCGACAGGTCTTGAGCATATACTAAAGGCGCAACTTCCCCAGGGTTTTCTCGGTCAAATATTATGGTGTAGATTCGCAAGTGGGTGTTGGAGATGACAGGGTCGTTCACAACATGGTTGCTTGGGCTCAGTCAGTGTCGGGAAGTCTCGATAAAACCAAAGAAAAAGAAAAGAAAGGAATAATATTATACCATCGCCTATGATCACGACCCACGTATATTTCTGCGTTGCTATAGATAGGAAAAGAATTGATATCCCTTTTGAGTTGTGCATCCCACACTGAAATGGTACCGACGAGATGAACGGGTGTTGACAAGAACGACATAGTACAACTGAGTAAGGGTGTTGCATGGAGCTAGTTGATTAGTAGTTGTCCATGTAATAATGCAATGCAACATAGATAACATAGAAACTTGTAAGGTGATTAATATGGATGAATCTGTAAGGGTTGTGCTTCGTTGCTAGAAGAGAGACATGTCGAGAAATCTCAAGATCTGGTTCGGGCATGTCACCTGTTAGATCACGGTGTCTCAGCACAACGAACCTTTACTGGTGTCCCTAGAACCACTATTAGCTATTTTTTATACGCTCAATTATACATTTGGAAGACATTAAATTCTTTTATTCCATGAAAACTTCAGCATCGCATGTTCCTGGCCATCCTATGCTGATACATTCGGGCTTCCGTGAATAGGTAGCCTAGCTAAAGCTTAGAAACCTCAAACTATCACTCCCTAGAACCTTCGTTTTTTCCAGATAAGTTTTGGCAATATTAATCACTGCTACCAGCAAGGCTCGGGGCTCAGAGCTCAGAGCTCAGAGCTCAAAGCTAAATGGGTAATTTCGAATGTTTCAACAGGTTAGATTGCGGTCCTTCTAGAGGGTCCATCTACTACATGAAAGGCACATGAGCTATTTCATGACTTCATTAACGTTTCTCATCAGCATATAGAACGTTGCCCTAGTGGAGATGAGTCTAGAATAAACTAAATGTAAGGCCTCCCCCCCCCGCCGGAATATTCAACTGCAGATCTAAACTCCTCACGGCAATACTAGTAGCCCTCCATCAACAAGCCACCAATCATGGTTCTAGATAGGTTCTTCCACTTTCTCCGTATCAGGGCTTTATTCCAAACATCCGTGGAGTCGAACTACTGTATAACATTGAGACAGGGCAAGAATGACCACACTACAATATCTGCCGATGTGAAACTAGTGTGCCCCTGACCGGAGCTTAGCTGCACCATGACCCGCGGCCGAATCCACCGCCAGTTTCAGGATAAACTACCGACTCACATTGACGGGCCAAACGGAGAAATTATGTAGATCGAAACCCTTCCGCGGACCTTCTTCGGATGAGCCCGTCGACTATATAAACGCAGATAAGCCCAGGGGTGTAACCTCTACTTCTGTCCTCCCGCTTCATACGCAAAACAAAGCCATTTCACCCGTACGTGGTTCAACACTGAAAATGCGTGGTCTCGGAAGCCTTGCCTCCCTCGCCGTTCTCGGTTTGGTCAATGCCCAGGATACTGTCCTCTTTGGCCCTGCGTTTTCCCTCGGCCCTACCCAGTCATGGATCCGTGAAGCGACTACTACCCTGGTGTTGCCCGAAGCACCAAGCCCCCAGGAAGATCGTCTTGCACTCTGGCCGGGAATGGGCACCAGTGGTGGTGACCTGATTCAGGCTCTCGCTGTCTCTTTCTCGGACCCTGCGGCGTAAGTACTTGGAGTTGGAGAACAGTTTTCTGGACTGCAGCTAAGTCACAAATGCTGATCGATTCCAATGCAGGAACTGCGGTGCTAGCACCGGTCAATGGTGCACATGGGCAAGCACCCTTCAGGGTAACTGATGCGAATAAACAAATATGGAAATACACATTGCTGACGGGAAACAGGAACCCAGCTGGGTGGGAAACAAGTTCCGGCTTCTGCAGGTGACAAGCTTGTCATGCACTGTAGGATACCCTGTTCCCGCACCGATGTTTGCTTGCAACTCTTGAAGCTAATCAAAGACAATGTAGACAAGTACAACGATAGTACTGGCAAGTACGACCAGACGGTGGCCATCAACGGCAAGGTCGTCTCGAGCCTCTCAACCAGTAAGTTCTTAATCCGTGCTCCGTTGTTATTGCACTGACTGACACCATGAAGGTTCTGGCCAGGCCCAAGGATGGGGTACTGCCGTTGAAGCCCAGGACAATGCGGCTAAGAGCAAGGTTGCTGCGCACCGTAAGTGCCATCATATCCTAGAGTCTTCCCAAGGAAAGAGAACTAACCCGTTGTTCAGAGTACCTTGACACTACCATCATCCTCAATGCCGCCGACCTTACCTTCCGTGATACTCTCGGTCTTACCAATGCTGACTCTACTGGCTTGACGACCTCCGACAATGGCAAGACCTGGAAGGTGACTACTATTAACATTCATGAGCACTCTTTCTAAGCCTTAGAAGGACGCTGTATATCTGTGCCAATGGACATTTTCGGCCCCCTTCTTGTATAATATCATATCAATATATACATTATGAAAAAAGAAAAGAATATCTCTCTTCATTCAACTCTATCATTCGTAAGGATTCGGCATGCCTGTTATCTTGCAAATCATGATCAAAGGATAAGTTTTGGTTTATCCTGTCTATAGATTGCAACCGGTAAGTACCCGTTAGTTCCCTTGCATCCGCTTAATACGTTCTTCAGCTGCCCGTGCCCGACGTTCTCTTTCCAACCGCATCCTCATCTCTGGCGTCATGCCACGCATCTCTTCCTCTCTTTTCTCGGAAGCAGTCTTCTCTACTGATCCCAAGGCTCTGCCACCAGAGCGCTTTGCTTGTAGAGCTTCCTTGGCAGCGTCCTCCATCTTCAGGCGATGTAATTCAGTTTTTCGCCGACTCTTTTCTTCTTCCTCTGCCACCTTTCGCTCCCTTTCTGCTCTGTTGTCAACATCGGCTTTTGAAATCGCCGAGGGTACCTTTGCGGCATCCCAGTTCCATTTCGACTCGCCAAGCTCGTGACGAGCGACGCGGAAGGCATCGCGCGTGGCCCTGTCACCTGCAAGCTCAAAGGGTGTTCTCCCTTCACCATTGACGGTTGTCGGGTCTGCCCCCACTTTGGTAAGAAGAGCAGAAACCATTGCTGGCGAATTAAGATTTGAAGCAAAATGAAGAGAAGTAGGGCAACGGAAATTCTGCTGAGAATCTGCGGGATGGAATGTGAAGGATGAGGGAATCGAGTTCTTTTGGAGGTACGACATCAATGCTGGGATTTTCGAGCGACGGATGAGTGCCTGTATTTGTGTTGTATGAAGCATGGCAGCTTCATCCTCCTTAGACACTTTTGGCTTCTGTTGTTGAGGCCGTGGTGTAGATGGCTTCGAGGTTTCTTCTCGTTGTTTGGCCGCAGCTGCGGCGAGGGCGGCTTCATCAATTTGGCTTACTTTTACGCGAGTCAATTCCTTGAAGCATCTCATAAGCTCTCCTTGAGTCGCACGGCGCGTGCTGAAGGGAAACCCTCTCAGCCTTGGATCGTTCTGTTTCAAAACTTGACCATCATACTGACCGAACAAAATCCGCCGATTTGTACTGCCTGTGGCCCGAACAAATAGCAATTGGGCATCATCAATCATTTTTCTCCATTCCGATAGCAGTTCTCGAATCTCCTTCTCCAGCGCAGCCTCATTGTAACGTCTCAGGCTAGAACCAGCCGAATGCGCAGCTCCTTTTGCAGCATCATTGGCTGATTGCGATCCTCCCTGTTTTCGTCTAGTTGTATAACGATGGAAAGTTTTGTGCGCGATCACTCGAGCCTGCCTCTCATCCACGCCGCCTTGTTTACGGTAAATCTCAGGAGCCAGCGCAACGATCATTGCCGCAAAGTGGCCACCTCCGATCATGCACAGGAATACATGTGGGCTAGCTGATGCCGAAGGCCCTTGGGTCTGGCCATTATTGCGTGGTATGTTGATAGGGGCTAGTTGTTTCTTCCGCAGAGAATCAGCCAGGTATCTAGGCTCTTCTTGTTCAACATCTGAGAACAAAGCCCTATATACACCTAGAGAAGTATTGGAAGGTAGAATGGAGCTCGAGAGCCAGAGTAAAGGATGCTTTCCGGCTCGTTTCTTCGATGGCGCATCCTCTTCTTCACAGGTTTGCGAAATCTTTGCTTGCCTCTTCAACAAGGCAGTGAGCTGCGTTCCATCATCTTCGTCTTCTTCCGACGACGACTCGGATCCAGAAATCGATTCGTCCAGCTCCCCAACCGCCTTGCTAAACTGAATCTCGTTCAATGTGGGATTGCCTCGAAGTTGGGCCTTAAGATTGTAACGATGGTGATCTGACCGGACGTGGTCCCGCTGCTCTTGGACGTTCAAAAAAGACACGCTGCAAAGGGCGCAAGAAGTAGATGTAGCAACGGCATACTCTTGTCCAGCATCATCAGCTTTTTCCGGTGTAATAACTGCATCGTCCGGTGTATTTATCGCATCATCCTCGCTTTTGGCGCTTAACGTTGCGAGTAGTTCCTGCGGAAGATCATACACTGAATTGGGAGTCAGCGACGGGGTTGTACGTGAGACAGAAAGCGTAGTACGGAACGAAGTTAAAAGATATACCGACCATACAGCGGCCTCTTTAGGAGCTCTTCCGCAATAGAAGATTCCGTGGCCATATTGACTAAGTTGCAAGCGATGGGTTGCGCCGATGAATTCACAGAGTGCAATGCGACGGACGGCAGAACAAATGCCCCTCTTGTTGGAGCTTTACCGCCTTTTAAGGCACCAAGTCCAGAATATTTAAAAGTCTTTCCATTTGAGGCCATTGAAGTGTGTGACGTAACGTTCGATCCACTCCCGTAATTTTGAGTCACAGTGACTCAATCCACTATTGCTATTTTAATAACTTCTCTTATTGGCTCACCAATTTTTATAAGGTCACTGCTAAAAGTACTATGTGCAGTCATAATAAACTTTTCACACTTTACTACACCATCATGGGGTCTGCCACTAGAAATTTGATCGCTAGGGGTACAAATTTGGGCTCCAACAGTATGCAGAAAGATTCAGTCCTGGATCTAACATACAGTCCATGTCTAACGATCGAGCTTCTTTAGCCAACCCCGTGTTATTTTCTATCCATCCGCCAGATTTTGGGCTTATACAGAGGAGTCGTATCCACAGCCACACATCCTTGTGCATGGAGGAAGTCTCATTCCTCCTATCATCGTCGTGGACGGACCCAACTCTTCAATGAATAGCCAGAACCAGAGGGTCTTACCATCATTTCTAATCTCACACAGGATTACCCTTCATGGATTAGCCCTAGCAGGGTTATCAAAGGACCTCTAGTCATTTTTTTGCCCGAAGAACAAGCCGTCATACGCACAACTCGTGAAGCATTTCCGGTATTTCTGGTAGAATTTGGAATAATTTCATGCTTGGGCCCATCGAATGAGCACACGCAGTGGGGAACACTAGACCACAGTAGAGGTTTGATAGTACGGAGTAGGTATTGTACTTCAATACCTGAAGACTTCCTCTCGCGCCTTAGAGTAGCTTAGGGCTATCATCTAAATCTGTGTGATACTAAATATATCTCTATATCTTATATTCACACTGTCGTGTGACCAAAATAAACGGATTTCACAAAATTCTTGATGATTAATTCTCCCTACTTTGTGTGCCTGGTGAGCCCAGGTATCTACAACGAGACGGCCGGATTAAATACCCTACGCGTCTTTCTTCACTTCCTTGTCATTCAACACAGAGATCACTTTCGCGACAGATGGTCGCGCCACCATGGCATTCTGCCAGCGGGTAAAGTGCGGAAATTCCTCTGGGTTCCAGGCATGCTCGTCGGTCCGACTTGCCATGAAAAAGGGAATCTAGAAGTTCCACATCACAAATGCCAAGTCTGCATACGTGCATTTATCTCCAACCAGCCATTCCTTCTCACTTAGAACGGTGTTCAAAACCCCCGCGACTCGCTTGACTTCTGAGCCATATCGTACTTTAGCCGATTCTAGAGTTTCCCCGTACGTTTTCTCGTGGAATATATTGAACCTGTCCGGGTCATCCGTTAGTACTTAGGTAGACAAAAATGCCTTTATTATTTTTGAACTGTGGCTGTGCCTGATTGATCACATACCACGCAGTCTGACCAAAGTAGGGCCCCTGGCCTGATGCCTGGAAAAATGACCACTGGGTCAACTGGTATTTTTCAGGAAATCCAGTGTAAGTGAGCTTGTTGTCGTTGTCATACGTGTCGATGAGGTACTTTAGTGAAAACGGTGAGCTCCTACACCAAGATTGCATTTTCCAGAGATAACTTTACCTGAATAATTGCACCGGATTCCCAAAGCTTCAGCCCGGTATTAGGGTCGATGATAGCTAGATTCAATTAGTTCAAAGTTCTTATTGTCCTGTTCATCGACAATACCGGGAATCCGTCCGTTGGGGTTCACATCTGTGAGAGGCGGCCTTTTGAACTCATCCAACTCAACGTATGAGGTCTCATAGGGCAGGTCGAGCTCCTCAAGTATGACCAGAACTTTGGAGGGATTTGGAACGTGATTGGGATACAATTGACGTTGATTAATTCGTCTGCTCGAAACTACTAGAGACTACTGGGATCTCTTTTGTGGGGGTGGAGGGGGAATTACCTCTCCAAAAGATCTTGATTGGTTTTAGGTTCGACATAGTTACAACTATCGTGTTCTCAAGAAGCTGGTAAACAGAAGGGTAGAAGCGGAAACAAGGGGAAATGAAGATTAGAATTCTCCAGACATGTTGCAAGAGTGACGGTAGAATGTCTGCCTTAAGCAGCGCGAAATTAAGTAGTTAGACTTGTATTCGCAGAAATTGCACTATCTAGACCACTCTGCCAATTGACAGGGATCCCCTCAAGACATTGGGCACATTTTTGATAAACTAGCCTATCAGGGAATTGCCGATGTCGTAGCTGTGGAATACGCCCTGTCAAAGGGGCTCTGTGTTGTATCCGGGCACACTAGAAACAAAGAAAGAAGTGTCATATTAGGCCCTCTCGAACTGGCCAGTAATCAACTAAACTAGCTTCCCAGACTTTCTGGCAGTTGGTGGCGTGTTGCATCACTGAAGATACCATTGGTTTTGCTTTTAGAGCCATGCAAATTACACAATCTACATTGTCGAGAAACTGTGGCGCCCATAACTGCCGCGGATATTGTGACTCGGTGGCGTGGAATCTTCCCCCCCTCAGGAACATGTCCCGTTTATGGCGCAAAACAGGCGCGGCGGCCCCATATTATTTTGCAGGGATCGGGATCTACTGTGGCCCGTGGGACATCTTGTCTGCAGTTGAGCTAAGAGGGAAGGGAGTGCGGTAGATACGGCGGACTCCGGATAATAGAGATTCCTTTAACCGAAACCTTTGTGTTTTGCACTCGGCCATGCTTTGACTTTTACTTTTCACTCCTATAAAAGCTTGGTTTTTATTCTCAAACATAGTAATGTGCAAGGTCTGCCCGCCTGATCAATATCCTACTCTGAATATTAGTAGTAGTTACTGACTATTATACTTTATATATTAGGGTATAGACTCTAGGAGACAGGCCACGCACAACCTTGGTGTGTTTGTGAACTTGGTAATATCCTATCGATTTAGTCGTCCACAAGGGGGTCTCCGCGGGCCAAGCCAGCTTACGAATGCTTAGTGTTAGTTAGCCGCTTCAACCCGGGCTTGATTTCCCGGGGCCGGGCCGCAAGGATCGGTCAGCCCCACATCGATGAGGCTGCCCTTTTGCAGTGCCCCCCACGTTGGTTCATGTACTAGAGTTATTATGACCACGCACCCTGGGATGGGGGGGCTAGCGGTACAATTAGATCTTCCGAGGTCTCCAGTAGCAGCTGACTGACATTCTGTGTTGTTCAGTTGGCTGCTAATGCGCCTACCATTTCGTATCTAGTATAACAGCAGAGAAACACAAGGCGACTCTTCACACAATTGAATCAGACTGTATTAATTGAGGGTATGGTAAGAATTCACCGTGCGTGAAAATACATTGCATCTGTCATAGAGATGTATCGTTATTTTTGTTTATTGGGACCTTTTACTGTTACTGTAACTAGCAATAGTGACAGAGCAACATGACCGAAGCGGCTCCCCTACAAAGGGAAGTTTCGAGCTATAGAAACTCGATGTTTCCTTTCGCCTCTGATGTTCAGTCAGTATCGATCCTTGGACCTGGAAACAAAATAAAAAAATCAATAGAAAGAAAGAAAAGAAGAAAAGGAGCCATCCCCCAGAACCGAACAATGGCAGCCGAAAAACGTCAGAAGATTGGTATAAAGTCCCTCAGCCTTATCCAAAGGGCTCAGAAAGTGGTGAACATAATTTCTGATGGCTGCAAAGTGGCGGGTGGCTTTGGTGGGTTCAGTTTGTCGCTGTATGACACAGCTTAAGTGTCAATAGTCACCAAGCCTGACGCTGGGGGGGGTCCGTCAGTGGGTTTTTCCAGAGGCGTTTGCGTATGTTCTGCGCCAGCAGCATGACAACGGTTCCTGGGGAATCAATGCATCACCTGTCGATGTGATTCTCAATACTATGGCGGGCCTCTTGTCGTTACTAGAGCACCACGCAGTGGAGGCTGCCGAAGGCAGCGTTGGAAGTGATATAGGGCCGGCCAATTATGAATGAAGAGTCTCGCGTGCAATCACATCCCTATCCGATGCACTGAACCGTTGGGATGTTGAATCGACTCTTCATGTGGATTCGAGATCCTGGTCCTATGTCTTCTCCAACAATTGGCACAGAGAGGGGTCAGCCTGGATTTTCCCGGGAGACAGGATCTAACCAAGCTTCATCAGCAGAAGCTGTCAAAGTTTAGACCAGAAATGATCACCTCGAAACTGCAAACCACCTTGCTCCATTCACTAGAAGGGCTGATTGGTAACGTGGACTTTGACAAGCTGAAACATCATTGCACGGAATATGGAGGCATGATGTGGTCTCCAGCTTCGACAGCAGCGTACCTCATACACTCTCCAGAGTGGGATGAAGCTGCCGAAAATTACTTTCACAATGTCGTGGAGAGATGCGGATCTTGTGGAGGCGTCCCTAGCGGATTTCCAACATCAGCTTTTGAGGCTTCCTGGACAGTATCAACGCTGCTGGCAAGTGGTTATGCAATTGAGGATTTTGCAAACGAGGGCATCCAAGCTATCACCACTTATCTTCAATGCCTCTTTGAAAAGCAACACGGATTACTCGGATTCGCCCCAGGTTTTGTACCAGATGCGGATGACACAGCTCGATCTCTCCTTGCTCTGTCATATCTGAACGCCCCAGTGGATTCATCTTCCTTGGTGAGCTATTTTGAAGCTCCACGTCATTTCCAAACCTATAAACTAGAGCGTAACCCCAGCTTTAGTGCAAATGCTAATACTCTGTTGGCTCTGTTGCGGTCCCCGAGCCCTGCGGCCTATATTCCACAAACTGAGAAAACCGCCAATTACCTGGTCTCCTGCTGGGAGGGTGGAGAGTTATGCGATAAGTGGAATCTGGCATCTGAGTGTAGTGAAATGCTTCTTGTGAATGCATTAGTTGAACTCATTACCGCGTGGGGTAAAGGCGATTTGACAAAGTTGTCGACAAAAATTGTTACTTCAAAAACCCCGATTGTGCTTTGTCACTTATTGTCAAGGCATTGGTTCGCCAGCATGAGAATGGTTCATGGGAAAATTCTGTAGAGAGAACTGCATACAGCATACTTCTTCTTGCATACATTTTGAGACTACCATGGCCAGTATCGCTCCGTGAGCTTGTTGACACCTCGTTGCTCAGAGTCACAATTTACAATTTCCCCATTTCCCGCGTACTGCGATTCATTGTGCTGACGGCAGCGACAGCAGCGTGTCTGTCGCAATATGCCACAAATGGTTAGTTCCTGGCCTTTTTTTTTCTTTTTTACTATTTTGATTTTTTGTTTCTATTTCTTCCGGCCCCTTTGCCCTCCTTTCGCCTGGATTAAATTGCCCTAATCTTGTTTATAAGCTCCGTAGGTCGTTCAGCATGGGGCACTTTGCCATCGCAACACTTGCCCAAATTCCTCATAGACGGGGTATGTATTGAATCTCGAAGAAAGCTTGAATCGTTGAATTTTATTCCTTCTGACGCACCTGACCTCAGCTCTTGGAAGATGGACTACCCTGGGGCTCGACAAATCCAGCTGAAGAACCGCCTGACACAGGGGTGACGCGGCATTATCATTTTAGCATTACGCGTGGCTTCAAGGCCCCGGACGGCTTTAATAAGAGTGTGATTCTAGTCAATGATCAGTTTCCGGGTCCGGCGATTGAAGCCAACTGGGGAGATATGATCAAGGTGACAGTCGTCAACAATATTGACAGCCCCGACGAAGGTGCCACGATTCATTGGCACGGAATGACCCTGAAGAACTCCCCGTGGTATGATGGTGTCCCTGGTGTTTCCCAATGCCCCATAACTCCTCGTGGTGGTAAGTTTACCTATACCTTCCAAGCAGATCAGTTCGGCACTGGCTGGTACCATTCGCATTACAGTGCACAATATGATGACGGGCTATACGGCCCAATGGTGATCTACGGTCCAGTCCAGCCGGAAGTCAGCTATGACCATGATCTGGGGCCGGTCATGATCTCCGACTACTTCCATATTAGCTACAGCAAAGCCTTAGAGCTGAGTTTTTCGAAGCCACCACTGCCATTAAGCGTCGATAATAATTTGATCAACGGCAAAAGGGTTTATGGCTGCAATTCTACTAAAACACATGGGGCTGTCTTCCTGGGGCGAGGCACGCGAAGTTTCAATTTCAGTCAGGGAAACGCTATCGGCTGCGGCTTATAACCACCGGATCACTTGCAAACCAGAAATTTAACATTGACAACCATGAGATGACGATCATTGCAAACGATTATGTTCCGATCAAGCCTTATAACACCCGGGTAGTCACCCTGGGTTCTGGTCAGCGGACGGATGTCATTATCCATGCTACTGGCTCCCCCAAAGATGCCGTGTGGATGCGATCAGATATCGACATGGTCTGTCTCCAGACGACAGCCACTATTCCTACGACACTTGCAGCTATTTATTATGAGTCAGCGAACACCGATTATCCTCCAGAAACGAACGGTTCATCTTGGGAAAGCAACAACTGTCGTAATGACCCATTAAGTCAGACAGTCCCATATTACCCAGTAACACCTCCGGATCCTGAGACAGTCCAGACCGTTACAGTCACCGTTGGGTTGAACGCCACCGGATATGCAGTCATGTTCATGGACGGCTCATCCTTCCGCGCCGATTATCACCATCCTACACTACTTGGTGCCAAATCAGGAAATTTGTCTTTCCCTACAGAGCGTAACGTGTACAATTTTGGCAGCAACTCCAGTGTGCGGTTGATTCTGACTAATACGTATGGCACTGTACATCCTATGCATCTACACGGCCACAACTTCTGGGTACTGGCAGAGGGCTTGGGGACATGGGATGGTGAAATCACCAACCCATGTAATCCACTACGTCGTGACACACATAATTTGCAGCCCGAGACCCCTGTTCAGCCATCCTATGTGGTTCTCGAATGGAGGCAAAATAATCCAGGTATTTGGCCTTTTCATTGCCATATGTCTGTGCACTCCAGCGCTGGAATGATTATCTTAGCCCTGGTGCGTAGCATGCCCACCCTCAACCCGGATATCCGGATATCTAATTCTCGCCGACTTGTTTGTCTTTGCTAATACTATGATTTCCTTTTTTTTTTCTAGGAGCAGCCGGACTTGATAGAAGAGCTACGCGTGCCAATGGTCATCCGCCAGAGCTGTCGTTCTTGGGAACAATTCAAAAGCCCGTCACTGGTCAAACAAATCGACTCAGGTATACAGGTGATGGGAGAAGGTGGGTGGTACCCGCCAATTCATGTTGTACCCCTGCAATATAGACTAGACATAATCTGTCCTCTCAGGAGAATAGGGAATCAGCCATTCAAGGATAGGGCAGTATCAGCCAGGAATAGGTATTCTCAGCAAAAGACTAGGTGAATCAGCATAAGTACCCAAAACAAGCAAGGAAATAAATAATTCGAGACCGTAGGTATGTAATTGTCAATGTAGCTAGTGCTAAGAGAAGTAGAGAGTTGACCGAACCCCCCACCCCGCCCCATAGCTACGGGAGGTCGTTACGTTTTTTATATACACGGTGATCTAGTTAGTTAACTAAGGTCTTGAGTCAGCATCGCTGTGGACCTCCCCTACCGTCGCTACCAGTGGCCGTAGCTTAATAGTAGGCTTAGGCCAGCACCTTGTGTAACTATACAGGTTGTTTAGCGTAGCTGCGATTACATGTAAGTAGAACCCTTATATTACTGTAATATCCTAAAGAAAAGACTATCTATGGAACATAATTTAATTACCAGCTCTAACAGCGCATGAAGTAATACTTGATACCCTATTATATCTATATGTGTCATATCTAAATTACTACCTAAGGAAAGGTCAATGTAGAATAGAGAACAGGTGTAGACCTTAGGGGTACATATTATATGTACGACTCACGAGAGAGAAGGAAAATATATATAAGGAAGATAGAGTATACTTAGGTAACCCACATGATAATGGACTGGTCTTTTTACATAAGTTGATTGCATTAATATACCAATTGATTCACTTGGGATTGACGGTCGTCCAAGTAAGTTCATTGGCATCCTTTTTTTCGCTATCCTCCCATCAGCTCGATCATCATGGTTCGGACTATCTAAAATATGTTTTAAATGCCATCGATGGATGTGGTAATTAACGCCGAACTGGCACTGGCCGGAGCTTTACCGGTTCTGGCCTAGCCTATATTCTAGACAGAATTTCCATTCTGGAAGCCTCTTCGTATTTGTTCATAGTCTACTCCGTAGTTAGTTGCTCCACAATTAAGCATGGCAATTTGTAAGCAGACTCCCCTTTGTTTCGTACCCAGAAATGAATGGTTTACCCCGGAGGATGCCTGCCCTACGATTGGAGTTCTAGAATGATTGTTGACTCAGAATTTTGAGTCACTTGATGACGTACGAGAAGCTTTGCAGATGCCAAGACATGCAATGGCCCCGGCTTATGTCATATGAACCAAATGCAAATGTGAACTAAGCCTTGGTGCTGCCTTAGGACGGAAAGAAACCAAAGAAAACGAAGCCTCGATATTAGCATTCGTATTTAAGGAAAGGAAAAAAAAAAAACTCTTTACGAATCCACTCCAGTGGCTAGGCTACAACGGTTATAGGAGGAGAAATAGTAAGCTAGGCGGAATTCCGCATCGCCGGTAAACTCCTATCGGTTTATCGCCGAAGAGGCCGTCTCATTTAGTAAGCAGCTTGCAGCTCACTAGTTAGTTATCACCCTCGATCAGAAAGTTCTCCTCACCCGCAATCGCGTCCATCATCTGCGTGAAAGCACCCCGGGAGTTTTTCTGACTCCCTTTTCCTTCCTTCTTGTAGGTTGAAAGGAATAGGGATTCTGCAGTCGGGGCTAGAAGATGTTTGAGGGTACCTCCCAGACGATCCTTGGGGATTCTGCCCCGGGATCGTCAACCCTGAAGTCAACATTGGAATTACCCAAACTAGAGCCTTTTTGCAGCGACGTCGAAGGATGGGGCCCCTTAAGTAAACTCAGGTTTGACCTGACGCCCTGCTCCTTAGACCTTGGAATAGCTATTGTCGCGGGATGGGGTTTGTTCATGGGAGCAGGTGCCATTTGGTTTCTGCTCAAAAAGCGAGCCCCCCAGCCAGTGTCGAAGAATTGGCACTTTTACGCGAAATTGGTCGGTTCGGAATCCCTTCTATTAAGTTATTCTGGGACTAACCTAGCGTCTAAATTAGATCGTGCTATCCGCTTTGATGTTCACAACGGCTCTTCAAGCGGCAATTCAGATCGAGACATTTGCGGATAACTGGTTGGCTGACGTTCGGTTTTGGAGTTCGATCGTTGTGTTTGCTTCCCTGTGTGTGATCTTCACGGTTCAATACTACGAGCATTGGCGGAGTAGGCAACCTAATGGTGTCGTTCTCTTTTACTGGCTTTTCTTTACCATCGCCTATGGAATCAAGCTGCGCTCGCTTGTTGCACGAAAGACCTATGAGGACAACCTTCCGTACTTCGTTACCTTCAACATAAGCCTGGGCCTTGCGTTACTGGAATTTGCACTGGAATATCTCGTTCCCAAGAAGCAGAGTGCCTACGATGCCCTGGGCGACGAGGATGAATGTCCCTATGAGTATGCGGACATCTTCTCGGTGCTCAGCTTCAGCTGGATGACACCGATGATGAAGTTTGGGTATAAGAATTTCCTGACCCAAGATGACCTGTGGAACCTCCGGCGCCGTGATACCACTCGCGTCACTGGGGAGACCTTGGCGGAAAACTGGGAACAGGAACTGCAAAAGGAGAAGCCATCTCTGTGGCTTGCGCTGTTCAAGTCGTTTGGTGCTTCGTATACTAGAGGTGCAATCATCAAGTGCGGAAGTGATACGCTCGCCTTTGTCCAGCCTCAGCTTCTGCGATTTCTGATTGAGTTCATCGGCTCCTATAGAACCGACAATCCCCAGCCAGTCATACGGGGTGTTGCTATTGCTCTGGCGATGTTCTTTGTCTCGATAGCACAAACAATGTGCCTTCATCAATATTTCCAGAGAGCCTTTGACACCGGTATGCGCGTGAAGTCTTCGTTGACAGCAATGATCTATGCCAAGTCACTTCGGCTGTCAAGCGAGGGCCGTGCATCGAAGACTACCGGTGATATCGTCAACCATATGGCTGTCGACCAGCAGCGCTTATCTGACCTGACTCAATTTGGTACGCAGCTGTGGTCGGCGCCGTTCCAAATCACACTCTGCATGCTGTCGCTCTACCAGCTCGTCGGCATGAGCATGTTTGCCGGTATCGGCGTTATGATTCTTATGATCCCCTTGAATGGTGTGATAGCTCGGATGATGAAAAAGCTTCAGCTTATCCAAATGAAGAATAAGGATTCACGGTCGAGGCTGATGACCGAGATTTTGAACAACATTAAGAGTATCAAGCTTTATGCTTGGAACAATGCCTTTATGAATAAGCTTAGTCACATTCGTAACGACTTGGAATTGAACACCCTTCGCAAAATCGGAGCGACCCAGTCGATTGCAAACTTCACATGGCAATCTACACCTTTCCTTGTCTCCTGCTCTACTTTTACTGTTTATGCTTTGACGGACCCGCGGCCTCTGACCACTTCTGTGGTGTTCCCTGCTCTGACGCTTTTCAATCTCCTCACCTTTCCTCTCTCCATTCTGCCCATGGTCATCACGTCAATTATTGAGGCTTCCGTGGCTGTTACGCGTCTGACCGATTATTTCTCCGCCGAGGAACTCCAGACCAATGCGGTCAAGCGTGAGGACCCAGTGTCTCATGTCGGGGATGAGTCTGTGCGGATTCGTGATGCCTCGTTCACCTGGAATAGACATGATGGCACTCATGTTGTGGAGAACATCAATTTCAGTGCTCGTAAGGGTGAATTGAGTTGTATAGTAGGCCGTGTCGGCGCTGGAAAATCATCTCTTCTCCAGTCACTTTTAGGCGATTTGTGGAGGATGGATGGAGAGGTCATTGTCCGAGGTCGCATCGCATACGTCGCACAATCGCCTTGGGTGATGAACGCTAGTGTTCGAGAGAATATTGTCTTCGGACATCGATGGGATCCTGACTTCTACGAGCTCACTGTCGAGGCTTGCGCCCTGCTGGATGATTTCAAAAACCTGCCGGATGGAGATCAAACCGAAGTTGGAGAAAGGGGTATCTCGCTCTCCGGCGGACAGAAGGCTCGGTTAACCTTGGCAAGAGCAGTCTATGCTCGTGCAGACATCTATCTTCTCGACGACGTTCTATCAGCAGTTGATCAACACGTGGGCCGACACCTTATCAATAAAGTCCTCGGACCAAGTGGAATCCTCGGCAGTAAGACTAGAATTCTTGCGACTAATGCCATCCCCGTTTTGAAGGAGGCAGATTTCATCGGATTGCTACGAGACAAGACGTTGGTTGAAAAGGGGACTTATGAGCAGCTGCTGGCTATGAAGGGCGAAGTTGCTAACCTTATTCGTACTACTATGAATGACTCGGACGATGATGACTCAAGCAACAATGGCCTTGCTAGTCCCGAAAGCTCAGACTCCACTACAATAATCGATAACGCAGATTCTGATGATCTTTCGGACACCGATGAAGCCGAACAGCAAATCGGTTCCCTTCTTCCCATCAGATCTGGTGCCAACCGGAGAACAAGTACTGCGACTTTGCGACGCGCCAGTACTGTTAGCTGGAAGGGCCCTAGACGCAAGTTAGGGGACGAGGAGAATGTCTTGAAGAGCAAGCAATCGCAGGAAGTCTCGCAACAAGGTAAGGTCAAGTGGGGTGTATACGGGGAATATGCCAAGAACAGCAACATCGTCGCGGTCTGTTTTTACCTTGCTGCTCTACTGGGTTCACAAACAGCACAGGTCGCTGGTGGCTTCTGGCTCAAGTACTGGTCAGAGGCTAGCGAAGTGCAAGCGAACCCCAATGTTGGTAAATTCATCGGTGTCTACCTTGCGTTTGGACTGGGATCATCTCTCCTAGTTATTGTCCAGAACCTCATTTTATGGATCTTTTGCTCAATCGAAGTGCGTCTACCCCTATCTTTCTGGCTAATGCGGACTGTGACCATACTAACGAAACACTAACAGGCATCTCGGAAATTGCATGAGAGGATGGCATTTGCAATTTTCCGTTCCCCCATGAGCTTTTTTGAAACCACACCCTCTGGAAGAATCCTCAATAGATTTTCAAGGTGAGAGAGTATACGTGACTGATATGCTGTTTACGGAAACTGATGGATATTGTGCTCCAGTGACGTATATCGTATTGATGAAGTCCTTGCGCGCACGTTTAACATGGTAGGCCCTACATGTTCTTAGGCGGAACCTCGAGCTAATTCAATTTTAGTTGTTTGGAAACTCTGCAAAGGCACTGTTTACGATGGGCGTTATCGCATCGTCAGCGCCCGCGTTCCTCATCTTGGTCATTCCTTTGGGCTATATCTATTTAAGTTATCAAAAGTACTATCTACGGACTTCTCGGGAATTAAAGCGCCTAGACAGTGTTACGCGCAGTCCCATCTATGCCCATTTCCAAGAATCTCTTGGAGGCATCTCGACTATCCGCGCATATAAGCAGGAAGACAGGTTTACACTCGAAAATGAGTGGCGAATGGATGAAAACCTTCGCGCCTACTTTCCTTCCATTAGCGCGAATAGGTGGTTGGCAGTCCGCCTTGAATTCATTGGTTCAGTTGTTATTCTGTCCGCTGCAGTGCTTCCTATCATATCGGTCAGCACTGGTACTCTTGTATCGCAGGGCATGGTCGGTCTGGCTATGTCGTACGCCCTCCAAATTACACAGTCTCTGAACTGGATCGTTCGCCAGACGGTCGAGGTCGAGACGAACATCGTGTCCGTGGAGCGTGTTCTGGAATACGCTAACCTCCCAAGTGAGGCGCCTGAGGTGATATTCAAGCACCGTCCTGCTATTGGCTGGCCCGCGCAAGGTGCGGTGTCATTCAAAAACTACAGCACACGGTACCGTCCTGGACTCGACCTTGTGCTTAAAGATATCAACCTTGATATCAAGCCTCACGAGAAGATTGGTGTTGTTGGCCGCACAGGCGCAGGAAAGAGTTCTCTTACTCTGGCGCTCTTCCGTATCATTGAGCCAGATAGTGGCAGCATTAGGTGAGTGCTGGTGCCCGACTGTTCATGCCGGCGCTGCGCTAACTTGATTGATAGCATTGACGGGCTAAATGTGTCTTCAATTGGCCTGTTTGACTTGCGAGGCCGCCTCGCCATCATTCCTCAAGATCCGGCCATGTTTGAGGGCACCGTACGGGACAACCTGGACCCTCGTCATGTGCACGATGACACTGAGCTGTGGAGTGTGCTTGGTACGTTGGGCTCACCTCTTTGCATGTGGAGAAAGTGAATGGCTGACTGACCCATGAACTCGCAGAACATGCACGACTGAAAGACCACATTGCAAGCATGGATGGCCAGCTGGACGCCCGGATTCAAGAAGGAGGTAAGAATTTTGGCCGCCTTTCGCGCTTGCAGCAGCGTGACGTTGGACTTTCCTAGGGCTAGACTAACATGGCACGATAGGATCCAACCTGAGTCAAGGCCAGCGTCAGCTGGTGTCTCTAGCACGGGCATTGTTGACGCCTAGCAATATTCTTGTTCTTGATGAAGCGACAGTAAGTGGCCAGTTTGCTACACCGTTTTTTCCCCCTCCCTACCGCCTTTTCCTTCCAATATACTTTTTGGGGGGTATTTACTAACAGCGACTTTAGGCGGCCGTGGATGTGGAAACAGATGCATTACTGCAACGCACCTTGCGCAGTAGCATCTTCCAGGATCGCACTATCATCACTATCGCACATCGCATCAACACGATCATCGACTCTGACCGAATTGTTGTGTTGGACAAGGGCCGAGTGGCCGAGTTTGACACACCTGCCGAATTGATTAAGTCTGGCGGTAAATTCTACGAACTGGTCAAGGAAGCTGGTCTGCTTGATAGCGAAGGACTTGCTCTCGTGCAATAATTGCCGATTTCCCTCACATTGGCGAAGACCTGTGAGTGGCTGAGCCCCAAGTGAGAGAGGCTTCTCTATACTCTCGGGCCGATCTGTGGGAATCTGGGCCTTGTAGGAGGCCAGGTGAGAAAGAGGATGACCCCCATCTTGGCTGAGCTAGCATATACCACCAACATTAGACGATCCGTTAAGCGTCTGTGCGCACGGGAGAGGGGTTTATGAAGGATCAAGGGCGCTCTCCCTCTACTATACGAGCTCGGCAAGATCAGAGGGAGCCGATGCATTCCCAGCTTTTCTCCTTTTAGACGAGGAACCAAAAGTACGGGTCGATGATCGTTTCGTACCCATGGCGTCGGAAGGAGTTTATTTAATTAATTGTCTGGTTGCCTTTTTTTTACTTTCGATATCTCCCTATGTTGAAAAAAAAACCCTGTACCTATTGCACATAGCCAACAATGATTCAAATTGCGTGCAAATTCGCGTGCCATTCATTTTTATTTCCACTCGGATCATGTCAACGAAAACCGCCCACACCAGCAGCCAAAAAAAACGATGTGTCAACAATAGCGGTGTAGGGGATCCCCTGTCAGCCAATGCAGCAATTATCTGCATAACTTCAACCATTGAAATGGATGCCACTGCAGTACTAGTCCGATCGATTAGAAATCCCAGTGTTCCCAAACGGGCAAGAGTAATGACACCTAATTAAGGTCCCCAGATCATATCTCCTCATCAGTTCCTTGAACAGGGCATTAGAGGTTAAGCTCTCTCAGTGGACGGAGACACGCACACACACATATAGAACCCGCCACCAGATGGACAAGAAACCCCGCAGAAAGTGATTCTGATAATTGGATTCTTCTCCCCACTCGCGGAAGTATTGGTCGCGGATTTAACTTCGGGGGATCTAATCACCTGCCAGCCATGCGCACAAGTGACTTGAATCAAGAAAAAAATAAATAAAAATGAAAATTTTAATCTATAGATAGTAATCCGTAGGATTTCTCTCTGTCTCTCTCTCTTTCTAACCTCCGAGGATTCCGGTTATCCGTGTGTCTATGTGTATTGTTGTTGTTGACCGTCCCGGCAAAAAAAAAAGAATCAATTGTTTACACTTTTTTCTTTCTTTTTCTTGGTTCCTTTTTTGTCCTGTCAAGGTATACCGTGTTTATTTATTTATTTTCTTTTCGTTTTTTTTTCTTTTTTTTCTTTTTTTTTGATTCTTGTGATTTTTTTTTTTTTTCTGATTCCGACCGGGGGATAAAGTTCATCTCCTTACTTGGTGGCTTCATCATGAGGCTTCGCTAAGTTTCAATAATCACCGATGATCGTGAGGCTATCTCGCGTGGGTGATGGGAATTATTACGAATGAAATTGAGGGGGTTTGTTTAACAATTTAAAAATAAATAAATCAATAAATCAAACCCACAAAAAATAAAAACCAACATGAAATGAAATATATACATACAATACAAAACCTTCCTTAGCACTGGAAGTAATTTGTAAGTAAATAAGTAAATACCGACTGGATCGTTAAGGGCAAAATGGAGAAGTGATCCATGGATTGAAAAGGGACCGGAGTATTTTGAAGTTAGTTAGTACGTCCATAGTTAAGTAGTTAAGGATGGACGGACTCGGAATCGTTGTTCCCCCCTCCCAATCGCACTACAATGATAGTGTACCAAAAACTAAATCTCACTAAAAGTGCGGGCACGACATCATAGACTCTGGTCGGTAGAGAGGGAGGGTTTCCTTTTCTCGTTTAGTTAGTTATCATTACTCTTATTATTTTTGGAGTGACGTCGACACTTGAATTGAAGGAAACTTGACAATGAGGTTGGGGATGAGAGACAGAGAGAGAAATACAACTACAACTACTACAAGTCTACAACAATAACAAACAATGGAAAAGTACTAGGACCAACAGTAGGCACGCGAGTACTGTAGAATGAGATCCATGACAAATGGACTACACGGAAAAGCAGCAGTGTACTCCGTAACTACTAGCAGCCGCATCATCTTTACCCCCCTCTCTCCCGCCGTCCACCCCTCCTCCTTCTCCTCTCTCTCTCTCTCTCTCTCTCTCCCTCTCGTCCGAACCGAGCTACACTAACTACTTAGTTACTAACTAAAAGAACACCTAATGACTAAACAAAAGATGGGATCGAAACTAAACCCAGCCGGAAATCGATCGTGCATGGTCCGACCCAGGACGACCTGGTAATCGGGTCAGAGGTATGGACCTTTGAGTTCTTCAGTGTTCGTGGGTATGTTTAAACCCTTATCCACTTTTGATGGCTGTTTTCAGCGGCGTGCAGTCTTTAGGGAGGGGGGGATGTGGCTCCGTCGTGGGATCTGAGGACGGGGAGTGGGAATGGGATTTAACCTTGGAATGTGGTTGGTGGCAGGGATCTCCGTCGGTGTTTAGGCATTTGGACTTTGTGATTTTAATTTTTTCTCTCTCTTGGGGAAGGGTGCTGCGTACTTTTATATATATATATATATAACTCACAGAAATTAAAGTTAGATGAGTGGAAGAGAGAGTTAGAAAGAGAAAGTGTGAATAAGTGAGATAGGGTTTTGTGGTGCTATCTCGATCTGGGCGAGGGTGGCGGAAAATATGAGATGGAATAATGTTCAGGATCGGGATCTGTACAGCGGCATATGTAAGACTATGCTGCTAGATGATTTCATCTCATTCATGAAGATTGGCGCTTCTATTTCTAATTCCTACTTGGACCTGCATGACGGTCCAGAGGCGACAGCGAACCCCGGCCAGACAAGAAAGTAAATGGTGAAATGAAGCAGGATAACATGATAGAAAACGCTCGGACCGTTTCGTCTTAACAAGATCGCAATTCAGTCAGCCCACTAGAGATTCAAATTGATCCATTCCTTGCGTCAGTCTCCACCCGGCCTTGTTTTTGTGTTTTTATGTTTTGTGTTTTTATGTTTTGTGTTTTTGTGTTTTGTGTTTTTGTGTTTTTTTTTTTTTATGTTTTTTTCCTTGATAGCTTAGTCGATCAATCATCGCCATGTTGGCGATGGGGCTGCGGGAAACGCCGCTCTCTTACCCGAGGCGAAGGAGCGGAGGTTTCTCGGTGCGCAAATTGCAAGTAAACTTCCCCTCCTCCCTTCCCCAGGCGGAGGCGACATGTTTCCTTTTTGTACAGGTAGAACCAACGTCGAAGATTCTCCATTATAACCGACAGTAGCTTAATGGGTCTTGACAGCTGGCTGTGGTCTATTTGTCCAGCTGCAGAGTGCGGTGGAGCTCGGCAGCGGGACTGACATGGATGGTGCATTTCAGCCACGATGGGAGTGTCTTGTTTGAGATTAGCTTTTGGAGATGAGAGAGATGTGGCTTGGGGGGAGGAGTTATCCGCGGCGTTTCTAGGTTGTGTCTCTAATGTCGTTGTTCATTGGTTCAGGGGTTGACACTGTGGTAATTTCCCCCTAGTTCCATGTGTTGAAGATCAAAACATGCTTTTCCCGGCAAAGGGGAAGTAAATACCTGAGCAATCTCTTGCGAACCATCGGCATGCTTTCCCGGGGTTCCGAAACGCCAACCATAGCTCCCATATCACCATATCAGCCAAAAAGGGTGCACAGAAAAAAAACACAAAAACAAAAAAAAAAAAAGAAGAGTTTCCAAAAGACGGGCACCCCGGGGTGCCGTGTAGATCCCGAACCAATCGCTAACAAAGGAATAGTGTTTCTCAGTGTAGAAATATCTCCGCTCCCAAAATCACTCAGCAGCTCTTGCAAGTCATAATCGAACAACACCTCTTTTCCCCATCTGCATGGTACTTTGGCGTTCCCGGAAATCAGGAGGGCCTGCCATGTTAATAGCTTCCCAAAAGGGTGAAAGGCCAAAGTCTATCATACAGGTTTAGTCCCCTCGAGCGGGGACCTCGACAGATTAGGGAGATCGATAGGTGGATAGGTAGAGCTAGTGATGAAGAATAACAAAAACCTGAAACGAAACTCGTTTATGGTGAGTCCCGGTACGGGGGAAGCATGTCGTTGGAAGTCGTTAAACGTTGACCTGTCAATGTTGATGTTATCTCATTGCTTTTTTTCCCCAGTCCCTCTTTCTTTTGGTTTTTTCTTTTTTTTTTTTTTTTTCTCTTCCTCTTCCCTTGGTTCTTTTTCTTTTTATCGTACATTCTTACAGTAGTTAGAAAGTATATTTGAGTGGGGGAATTCAATATTCTCCGACGGGACAAACGCCTAGTCTACCGGTTTGTGGAATAAAACTGTCATTGTCCCACAGTTCTATTGATCCAGCTGATGATGGATATCTGGAAGTCACATGTGTGGCCAGGGCCATACCTCCGAGTAATACCTAGTGACATCTTCAGTGCAGATCCTGCTGTGCAGTGTAGATCGCTGGCTTTGGTACTCGTGGAATGGAAGTATTTTCCAGCCGAGCACGGCACCGTCATATCTTGATGGTGCCCAGTCATCTTCGCTCAATATGGAAGGAGGCTACCTCTAGGTATCAGGTACAAAAGTCCAAGAGAAGGCATTGCTCGGTCAAATGTGGGGGAGATTGACGGCGAGAGCCGAAAAAAAGAAAACACTAAAAGTACGTCAACAGAAAAAGCAAGAAATAACGAACATGGAAAAAGAAAACAAGAAAAAGAACAAGAAAAGCCAAAATATAAAAATAAATATAAATATATAATAAACATAAGTAAAAAGCAAAATAACCAATGACAGAAGTACTGTTTATTTTACTCTGGACTCGATCAGATCTCTCTTTTTTGCAAATACAAAATGGGGAACCCGAAAATCTGATATCATGCGATCGGCAAAGCCAACACGCCCAAAAATCCAAATACATGGATCATCCCTACTCTATAGTGATTCCCGGGACCAATCATGGGCCCAACCTCGTGGTTCAGCAGGCCTGAGTTGGTTTAGCGAGCAATTGGCGAGCAAATCATGCTCGCTTGAATCATGCGCCATAAAGGGTCGCTCCGAAAAATGCCATGGCAGTGGACACGACCATGCAGGCAAGCCCCACAACCCGGCCAACCATGCTATTGTTTTGCGCCAGTCATAGGCGCAAGACAGGGATGTTGCGAGTAAGATAGCTTCGGAGCTAATGCAGCACTGCAGACTTTTCGAGCGATCTCGGCAGTGGGCTTTTCATAGGCGCGGATGGAAAAGTCAGGTGTCTGACCGCGAAACTCTACTCATGATAAACTATACACTTAAAATTCAAAACGAGGTCTTGAGGAATAGTGAGTTTGGTGAAGTAAGGGAGTAGTAGGAAGTCAAATTGAAACCCTACTCCGCTATAACACATTGCGGGGGGGGAGAGGAGGGCGGGGGGAGTTCTTTCTGTAACTTCGATAGAGTGACTCGCATCTAGTGGGTTGGGCGGACCGTCGAACTCTATCGGCGCTCCATTGATATGAGCTGTTACAGAAACTTTTGACTCGTCAAGCAGACATAGACATATTGGGAGTACAGCTGGGTTCGCCGGATAAGCTCTGCGGAAGTTGTGCGAACCATAAGGGCTCATTCTATGGTTCCTGAGTATGCTGGTGAGTTTCATACGCTGCAATTCAACACGGATCCATCGTTCGCAGTCGAGGCACAGGGTTGTTATTGACACGCAGATGTTACACAAGGGAGGATGGAAAGGATCCATGATGATGTCTGTGCCAGTCAAATGGTGGCCACCGAAACCAATGGCAAGCGGCGGGTAGCATGGCGCATGGAGCCGTGTCGGTAGTATCACTTTTTGGAGGCAAAGGAAATCCTGGCGCGTGGTCGGCGCTAGTAGGGATGCCCTTACCCTACGAATCCTCTTCCCACTCTTCCAAACTGCAACAACCATCGGAGAATTGATTATCTAAACCGCAGCGTCTCAACCAGTCAGTAGTAGTAGTATACCCATCATATCGGATGTGCAGATGGATTGTCGTACAACATGCACACTTACCCAGCGTAGCCATCGCTGCATGTAAAGTCCTGCATAGGCTCGGGCCGGTCGGAATGGATCGATTCAGCTGATCCATGGCCGTGGATGTGTATTACGCGGATAATTGGGAGTGGTCGATAAACCCCCGGCGACATTGTTTACCTACTGGGTTGACGCAAGTGGAAATGGATTTGCATTGCACTTCTATTTGTAGAGTCCCGCGACTATCGCTGCTTACCGCGGTTGGACGGCTATTATGAATATTTGCCTGGGCTATAAATACGCAAATGGTGAAAGCCCGGTCGGCTTGATGGGATGGGAGGTCAAATGACTGGCCCGAAATGGAAACGGGGTGCGAGGGCTCCCTGTCGTTGAATCTCTGTTGAGGTTTCAGTTAGAGAGAGTGTAAGACACTGAATTAGTACGTAGTACCCGGCGCATGCTGGAACATGCACAAACAAAACGGCGAGCGATTCTGAAGACCTACGTAAGCACAAGTGCCTAGATATGTGGTTAAGAATCTTGGGAATGGTTAAGAGTTAGCTGTCATACTCGTAGAACGAATGAAGTGAATATGGATGGCCATGATGGCGCCGAGAGGATCAAGCTAAAACTTCCACTTGCAAGGATCCCCAACCCATCAACCTGGCCCTTGGTCCGCCGTCCCTGGGAAGAGTCAGCCCCCAGGGCATGGTGAAGATAGGAGGATCTCGGCGTACTTTGGTCCATCTAGGGATCAGATCGCTCCGTGGGTAGAGAGAAACAACGTAATCCTAGAAGATCCGATCGGTTCTTGTCTATCGGGGGTGATGTAAAGTTATTGACCAACCAGGGCAGGTGATCTGGAACGAGAGTACGACATGGAAGTGGCGGTGGTTGCACGCCAGTGGGGTCTGGAACTTTGGATGACACTCTGACAGGACGATCGTGCATTTTGCTTTTTATGACAAACGTTCCTCCCGTGCTCCCCGGGCCGCGGCGCTGCCCCACTTGCAGCACTTGGGTCTGATAGTCTGGAGTCTATGGACGGGTGCCAGTTTCGGCCCGCTCTGGGAGTGGTAGGTTGTTCCCAATCGCGCCTAGGGCTTTTTAGTCTTTGAGCCCTTTCAACTATTAGGCGAATAGTATTGCTAACCCCCGAGTCATTGCAAAGACTGACAGAAGTCAAAAAGTACCTTTGCTCCCCCTAGTAGTACTTTACCCATAACCCTGGGCGGGGTACTACTGGGTTTGACCCTTGGCCCTAACGGCATATGGAGTAGCCCAGGCCGGGTTTGGAATGTTTCCCAAATCCGCCAACGACATATTGGAATGGCAGTGTCTTTTTTTTTTTTTGTTTTAGTTCCTTCCCTTTTTTTTTTTTGTTGTTTCTTTCTTTGCCCTGTCCTTTTCCCAAGCCTTGATTACAGGGAAGTAGCCTCGGTTTGTCCTGTTCCTGGTTCCTGACAAGCCCGCTGCTGGGGGTATTTTCAGTCGTATTATCTTCTTATCTCTCTCTCTCTCTCCCCCCCCCCTTCCAGCTGGCCTTCGGTGCCCCATTAATGACGCAGCTCATCAATGTATTTGATGCTGCCAATTCTGCAGGCCACTTATGCATGGCAGCAGGCCATGATCCACGTTGTCAGCGACAGAATGTCATTCTACTTTGCTTCGTAGGCGTAATGAAGCTGTTGCTATGGAGCACTTTGCTTTTTTAATCTCCCCGCCCCACCACAGGAAAAGAAATCCATCCTTTCGGAGTAGAGAATCACGTCGTGGGGGAGCCATGAATCATGATTTTTCACCGAACCACCCAAATATTCGCAAAAACACTGTACCCGACCATAGGAAAACCACAGTAGGTACCGGCTCGTGGTGGGCCAGAGTTGGATTTCCCCGTTTTAGTGGCTGTATGGATCAGTTCATGCTAGTTCGAGCAATTTAAATCACCAATCTGATTATGTTATTACCAGATAGTACACGGGCTAAGCCAGAATATTCCCCTATTTCTCGCACACAAAACAACGAGGGGTGTGATTGAGGTAGACGACGAGTAATAGGGAAGCCTTAGTGTTCCGGTCACTTCAGATGACTTCTTTCGGAAACGGCGGTTCCAAGCTAAGGGATATAGAAAAGCCACTAGTCGCTTACTACCTAGCACCAGCCAAAAAAAATAGGGTATGACAGACGGTTGACTACGGTTTCAATGTCAGTGATCGGCTTTAAACTTTCTACGGAGTAAGGCTGCGTATGTGACAGCCTTCACCCCTCCATCATCTTGTCACAGCACCCTCTAATTTGGCTCATCCTTTTGATTTCATGCCTCCATTGCCGGTCGGATCTATGACGTTGAGGCGATATGTAGGCAATTAATCGGGATTTCCTATTTCTCCTTGGTGCAGACACGAAGAAACAAACGGTGGATACCAAAAAAAATTATTGACTGTACCTTGACTAGCGGCAAACGCGGTGTGAATGATTCCGATGGTACCTTAATTAGGTGGTTTGGAGAAGAGATGGGTGGCAGCTAGATTCAAATCCAACATTAGTCATTGAAAAGCGGAGGACTTTACCGAAGTGAAATTAAAGGAAACATAAAAAAAAGATTCAGTTTTGGTCAAAAAAAAAAGATATGAAAAAAAAAAATGACAAAAGAGCAAAAACAAACCCGATTTTCCC
Source organism: Aspergillus bertholletiae (assembly GCA_009193595.1). Lineage (NCBI taxonomy): Eukaryota > Fungi > Ascomycota > Eurotiomycetes > Eurotiales > Aspergillaceae > Aspergillus > Aspergillus bertholletiae. The sequence continues at coordinate 69,210 of ML736171.1, forward strand.
CCAGCTGTTGCCGTCATTAGTATCGTTTTCTGTCCCCAACGTTTCTCTGACTCTCCAAGAAACAGATGTACACCGACGTAGTTACTAGTACATGCACCTATGCAATATCGTCCACTGACCGACTCCCACAGATCTCGATATTATGGCGGTGAGTCACTCGTTCTTAAACTCTACATGATAGTTACCCATGCTTACTGGTGGTAGAGCGCACCGTTGAAATGGCTTATGTATGTACAACCCTCTTGGCCACGTTGCGAAGCCAGAATAGTAACACAAAAAATAACGGCACGTTGAGGGTTGCACACCCTGGGGTAACCAAGTACTCAGAACAAACGGTCTAGACTCAGTCGATCAGTGATCCTGTTTGCATATTAAGAGGATGGTCATTTGCTCACAAGGAATTCAGCAATGTGACGGCCTAATCTTGAACAAGGATTATACCGACTTATTAGCCTGACGGGCGATATTGTCATCGTAGTAGTAATGGTGGTTGTTCGGTTCGGTACCCAAGGAGAGATCGCGTATCGCGTATTCGAAAAGGGTGGGTTGGGTGCCAATTACTGTTAAAGGAAATTGTACGGAGCGTTATACTATAGCCTCGTCATCATCTCCTTTGTTTTTCTTTTGGGGGGCTGACTATTCATAGCTAGACAGCCCTTTTGTGGGACCAGGTACAGAGGGTATAAACTCCTGTCAATAATTCTATATCTTATCAAGATGGGTAACCGAACACTGGGGCTATGCTGTACTCCACGGAGAAATATATTCAAGACAGAACATTTCCTCCGTCTCACCCTTAAAATGTTTGCTTATGAAACATGGAGGATCACAATTATGTCTTGCATCCGTTTCTATATACATTGTCTAGCATTGGTAACTTCAGCTTTCTTTGTGCAGTCAGGTTTCACTGAGGGGCCCAACCCACATCGAAGCAAACGGGATGTAGTACTTTTTTTTTTGAGTTACTAGAAAGAAAAGGAAGAAAAAGAAAAAGAAGAGAAGAGAGCAAAATCAAAATTGAAAGAAAGTTGAGTTGGTAGTCTCTCCCAGTCCTTAATCTATTTGTTTTTTTACGTTGTTTGTATAGGTATATCGCTAAAGCTTACCCTTCCCAGCGTACCATAAACAAAGAAGTATACGATGCTACTTGACAGTTAGACTACTACTAGTAATCAAATCAGTTTTTTCTACTCATGACAAATAATTCTCAATAGGGCATGAAATATACTCTCGGGAACGTCCCCAGATAACTCAATGCTGGTCGCCGATCTGGCTTCCGGCAAGATTGGTATAGATGGCGTGGCCTTCTCGCCCCCTAATCAGTCCCGAGAGCCAGGTACAAAGCAACCCACGCGTAACAAATTAAGACGCCAGACCTAACATTTGCGGTACCATGGAACCAGGACGGATCTAAGGATCTTTCCTCAAATCTAAATGTGTAAGGGCCAATCCAAATGGCGCTTTTATTTTTTTCTCTTTGCTTTCTTTGTTCTGAATGTTAAAGCCTTCGACCTGTGTGGTCGTTGGAGGGCGAGTCATTTCGTTCCATTTACTAGCGACGGAAACGATCCCCCGGACATTACCCACCGGGACAAACGAAAGGGGGTTGTCACACTGTCAAACAGCATTTTTACCCACCGTGAAAAAAAAAAAACGTTCGTGTGAATATTTCCTTTTGATTTTCCCCCCCCCCCGCCCTTACTCTGTCTATATGGTGCATAATTGGCCAGTAATGGTATTCAAACCTCGTTATTAACATCAGCAAATATTTTCTACAGCTGAAGGGAAGGGGGGAGGGGAAAAACAAAGGATGGCAACAGCACAGAGCTGGGGGTGCTTTTAGGACCCTAGTGAATGTTTGCTTACTCTGATATTTGCTGTACTGTACTTTAGCTACGACCAACCATTCCATGTCTACGGATTAGATTTACGGATGATTCCTCCTGACTCTTAGCTTCAAGGTCTAGAAATCCCATATCCCAGTACTCTGGGCCATGCACAAGCCTCTTCGTTCCTACGGCGGACGATCATTTCGCCTCTGGGAGCTATGGCAGTCTTTCATTGGCTCACCCGGAACCGCGACTAGCTCTCGGGGCACATCGTATTAGATCCGCCCATGATCATACCAAGTTCAAGGCAGATAGTTCTCCCCTCCCATAGCTCATCGTAATTTCGCCCTTTGACCTTAGAACCGTTCGCAATCATAACCCAGTTTAGTCGGTACATCGGTACTCCGGGTTGGGTCGGTGATCTACGCCGTTCGTAAGCAGCGCTGCGCGCTATACGGTTTTCTATTGTTCGATGCGCTTGTTACAGGTTATGCGCTTGTACCACCTACTGAAAGTTGTAACGGTCGCCAGCTATCGGTGATATCGATGAAGACCTAGATATAGTTGTACAAGGAGCATGATTTCACCATTGCCACTTATGTCATGTCGGTTATATATAACTATATGTATGTGTGTGTACTCCGTATGTATGTATGTAGAATGGAGGGCAGCTTGAGTCAGGTGACGGCAGCCAGTGGTGGCTGGCTCGGCGAGCCCGACTTATCCATGCCGGCAGTGGCACTACTGTACATACGTAGGTTGCGCTTACTCCGTATATACGTCTCTTGGCGTTGTATCACCAACGAAAGGGACTTGGGTCAACTTGCATCTGAAGATTTGCATTCGCAAGAACACTACGTAACTTCCAGGCCATGCACAAGAAAAAGGGTACTTTTTTGTCCACAGGCACTGAGTTCGGACCTGGATGGCGCGTATCCGCGCCTCACCAGGAAAAACAGACTCAAACTGTTCCCTCCGTCTGGTCCAAGCGCGGGTTGTGTGGGACGGACCTGACGAGATGCGGGCCTGTGCGGGATCTAGGCACCCTGGAAGGGTGACTGCTGGTTGTTCGAGTCTCATGAACTTTCGGTACAACATGCCATACTTTATTAAAGGGTTTGTACATACTCTAGCTTGAATTGAGGAAGGGAGCATCAGGTCCAATGCGAGACGAACTGGGGGGTGAAGAATGTAACTCTATTACTACATCGTGTACTCTGTACTGAGGGGGGGAGTAGATAGGTAGAGAGGTCGAGTGATGGCAGGATAGGGCCAAGCTACACTTTTAATTAGGCGGGGTTGAGGTCGGAAGAAAAAGGCACCCTAATACGATAGTTGGATTGCTAACCTGGTTACCTGATGATGGGCTCCAGTTCCAAAGCTATAGCCAAATTGATGGAATATTCTCTTTTTTTTCTAGGAACATATCCCAGGATTGTCATTCATCCCTATCATCTCTCCATCCTCAAACTCGGCAGCGATACCGGCAGGCATTATCTACCAACGATCCTAGCGCGTCCAAGGATATAAAAAAAAAACCGAGTCTCAGATGGTCCCCGAAGGACGGTCACTGGAGCTGGGGTGGCGGTTGCATTTTTTAGCTAAACTAAAAGACTAGTGAGGTTGACTAAAAAGTTACAGAGGTTAGTGTGGTGCTTTTGTCACTTTAAAGTATACATCGTTAATTAAATGAAGAAAAATAATTTAATGAACATTTGTAGGGTTTGTCGCCAAAGTGCTTGTGGAGACCAATAATCAGGACGCCACTAGGCTGCTCACTTGGCCCGCTCCGAGCAAAGCCTCTGGGGGCGGTTGTACAGTGGAAGCCCAAGCTAAGTAGTCGATCTACAAATAGTAAGACCAGGATGTAAGAAATTAAATTTTCATAATACACAATAATAATAATAATAATATGGATTATTTTTTTTTTCGAAAAAAAAAATAAATTATAAAAAAAAAAAACCATTTTTTGTTTTAAATTACACTTTTAATTTTTTTTGAATTCAAGAAAAAAAATAATCGAACTAAACTAAACTAAAATAATAAAATCATTTTATCGCCCTACTGCAAGTCCTCATTCCTAGAGATGCAGCCGCAAGTGGTCTACCGGTGCCTGTTAGTCCCTGTCTTTTCGTGTTTCGGCTTCTGATGGGCTCCAGGATCATCCATGATCCTGGGTTGCCCACTTGACCAGGCCCATCATGCCAATGCCAGATTGGGACAGTTTAGATGCCACCACTGGGGAGGGGGTGGACGACTAAATGCCCGGGGGAGGAGGGTGGGTTCTTCTGTCTAGATGTAATGGATCAATCATTCAAAATCTTGCATACTCATAACCCAGTCCTTTCCTTTCCTATTCTCCATCTTCTTTTATAAAGTCACCCGTTCTTCCTTGTTATTTGTACCCTCTACTTTTTACTCTTACCCATCCTTCTCTTAACTTAACAAGGACTTGACCATTGAATCAAACAACTCTGTTACACCAACCGTTTACTTCTTCTAGTACATACATTAAAAGGAAGAAGACCTCCTCTCGTTGGCTTCAACCCTGCTGCACTTCATCCTACTACGTCTTGTGTGCCCGAAATCGGTTACCAACAGTTCAGTACAGCCTGCCCGGTGCTTTTGACATCCTCTCGACTTGTCTGTCAACGCCTTGATTGGCCTTGATAACTTGCCCTTATCGCTGTGTGCTGTGAGTAGCTGGAGCCTATGCATGCTCTCCCACTTCTCTCTCTGTTTGACGGACATTGGGGGGAATCCAGGATGCCACCAGCACTGTCGGGGAATCACAACCAGGTAGCAGCCGGATTGCGGACCCCACATTGTACCGTTCCATCCGACTCCTTAACCACATGCCTTGCTGTTGCAATTCGTTGCTTGATGAATCCCTGCGTCTTCCCATAGCCAAGCTGGTAGCTAACCAAGGCCCGTTGGCACCATAGTTGTCACTACATCTGTAGTTTCCCAGCTCAAACGCGGCCACGTCCCGTTCGACCAACTCACTTGAGATAGAGGGGCCTATTAATTCCCTCGACATCAACTTGAACCATCCTGTCACAGTGCGTTTGTTTCTGGACCTCGAGCAGATACAAATTGCCGATATATTCGCCCTCAGTCGACATTCTATCGAAACCTCGAGACCTTCTCTATGTCCCATATTGTCTACCAGTCTATCCATCTCTGACCAAGCTTTCTTTTCTTGAATAAGAAAGCCACTCAGACTCTCTGACTACTACCTCTTCCCCTCATCGGCACTCTGAGTTTAACTAAACGTTCCTCAAGACATCATGGTTGTCAGTGCATCCGTTGCCGGCACAGGAGCCGTCAAGCGGCCAGCGTCCACTATGCATGACGATTATACTGGATGGGAAACCTCTCCAGTAAGTAGAACGAAACAAGCTCTGTACGGGACAATTACTGACTATGTAGGCTATGGATGTATCCATGCGTACGTCGCTCAACCTTCCTTACGCTCATTATGCGATGATCTACCTCGACAATCTCGGAAGACTTAAGGTTCAAGAGTCTTCATCTATCCGGGAAACAAACGGAACAGTCTTTACCCCTGATGTACAAGATAAGTTCTTGGAGATACTTGGAGCAAAGATTGGGTATCGTAGGCCTACCATTCGCAGTACGTATAATGAGTACCTCCGAAACCTCCTGGACATTTTGACTGATGACTTTGAGTAATAGGGTTCTCAGGTATGGGAGCATCGCTGTATGGGTACACTCGCCCAGACGATTATTCACGCCATGTAAAGCGACGCAAGGCTTCCTTTCAAGAGCTTGAACCACATTTTCCCGAGCCAGTTGAGGAAGTACCTGCCCCCACAAGCATGGTAGGTATTGAGATTGGGGATACTGAGAAGATCCTTGAGTACTACGAGAATGCCTTGAAGCATTTCCAGCAGCTTAATTGCCGCCAGATCGCCAAGGCTTTTATTAAGTTCATTGAGCCTCGGAAGCAAGTTAAGCATCCTTACAATGGAGGCAAGCCCCGAGCTGGAGCTGCCTCGGGTGAGAAAGGAGACCCGGAGAAGACCAAACCTGAGTGGTGGCCCGCGGGCGTGGTCCACAAGGAGCCCGACCACCTCCGGAAAGAGCGTGAGTAAATGTATATCCCAATCGACAGCCTATCCATACTCACAAACATTAGAGCGCATCCGACTGCTTATCCATATTGTGCGTAAGCTCGGGAAATTTGGAATCACTCCTGATAAGCTGCAAGAGGTGGCACATGATTCGAAGAGACAACTGAGACCTACCTCAAAGATAGAGGTCTTGGATGAAGTTTTCAAAGTGCGGCGGATGGAAGAGAGATATGAGCTTGGTGAAGTTGGTACGTCTTACTCTATATAACTTCTACCATAGCTTGCGCTAATGCTTTGCTAGATGCGAACTGTCTTGTTTATGTCCAGAACAGGGATGCCAGCGCCAAGGATAAAGACTCCGACACCATCAGTGAGCCAGAACAAAAAGTAGAGCCCGAAGATGTGGAGGATGTTGATGATGAGTTCTTAACTCCTCCAACATCGGCCGAACAAGCTTCCTCATTCTCGTCTTCCGTGGACATGACCATAGGTGGACACGGTCGTCCCATGCACATGGGAGGGGAGAGGGGCCAGTTGTTCCCGTTGCCTGAATCACTGAGCTTTGGAGAGCAATCCGCGCATGAACGCTCGTATTACGGCAACTCTGAGTATGCCGATGAATACTCCCATCCTATCCTCAAGACACCCGTGACATCGGCACTTGTTACTCCAAACGAACAACCCAATGCGTTTGATTATTTACAGGCACCATTCTCAGCTTCGACTACGGGAGAGCCAGTAATTTCTCACCAGCGCCCGACAGCCTTACCTATGCAACAATCCGTTAGTCAATTCGACGCCTGGACACCATACCGGCAGAACATGTTCAACCCTATGGAGTATGGCTCTGCACCCACACAGAACGTTTCTCAACATATTCCTTACCACATGCCACTCGCTACTGCATCGCACGCAGCAGAGTTGGCCAGTACTCCTCATGGTCTGCCGAAAGGAGCCCCCTTCCGCACAGGATCTTTGAGTCACCCTCATATGATACCTCACCATGCATAGATGCTTCCAGCACATCTTCTACTCAGGTATTAAAGCTGTGACCTCAGTCTGAGCTCGAATGACATGCACGATTTGTATGAACTTTCAATAGATTTCTGCTGCTTTGCGATTTCACCCAACACTCCCCTCGAGTCAAATTTGCCACCACTTGGTGACTTTTCGCTTCTTTTATTCATATTTCAGGCCCTATATATATGTTACGCCTCTTTATACATTTCCCCCCTAGTTGAGTTCATTTTCTGCAACTACGAATTCTGCATTGAGCAGAAATACCTTCAATAGCACCTTGGGATGGATGTATGCAGCAGATATTTGCCCTTTGCGTCTTTTTTTTTTTTTTTTTTTTTTTTTTTTTTTTTTTTTTTTTTTTTTTTTTTTTTTTTTTTTTTTTTTTTTTTTTTTTTTATTTTTGATTTTTTATTGCGTAATTTTGCGTGGATTTCTCCTTATGAAGTATTCAGAGCGAAGGCGTCCATATACGGGCTGCATGCTTTTGGGCTTTTGAAACTAGGAGCGGCAGCCTGAAATGAGGATTTATTGGTTATAGAAGCGGTGGGAGTAATTGTGGCCGTGGCGGCTTTTCTGGGTTTGAGGAGCGATATCGGTTTCAAAAGCGTGTTGCACGTATTTTAACCTTTTTAAATTTCCATACTTTATGATTATCCAATGTCCTGAGCCAGTGCCAAGTAATATAGGAATGCGTACAGATGATCGGTAACGTCAATTGCGGTCTGAAGTTTACGCGCGCGCTAGTAGCGCTTGATAAAAATTGGTCTGTGCGTTTACCGGCCATTGACGCAGGTGCAGCTGACGGAGCTTCGCTGAAGACTGGATAGAAACTAACCATTATCCCCCTTCTGCACTCCTCATTCGAGACCATCAAACTGAACGGGCCGAGTCAACTTAGAACCAATTACCCCCAATTTCCCATCCCGAAACTGCGCCTATATCCACCGAACATCCGTTATTTTTGGATGACCGCTTTGCCCGCGCGGAGGTTTCTCTCAATGGTCTGAGGCCCCATCCGACCTGGCTTGCAACTTCACAGCTGCTGCGTTGCTACAAAGACCTCTGTTTATGACTTTGTTTCTGTCTTGAAGAAGACTTTCTATTGTCATTATTTGCATCGAAAGGTACTGCGCCATGATGTTTCTGTTTTCGCTTTAGCTATCGGTCCCGTAAATGATTGTTGCTTCACCATTTCTTTCTCCCTTTATTCACCCGCCCTTTCTTCTCGATCGTGTTACAATGAAAAATGTGTTACTTCCGGCGCCATTCTTGGCTAACTCTTTCGTCACGCTCGTGCCAATGGTTTTCGGAGGATAGCACTTTTAGGATATCTCATTCATCGCCCTTCGCCTTCCGCCTTTACATCCGACGTCCCACAACTCCTGTCAATGATTGGAATCTAGAAGGATTAAACTTGTGATAACCGCATGAGAGGGGAAGTCTTGGCTACTTCAGGTGTATCCTTGTCCACTGTTCCTGCGTTGCTCGCGACAACATGGCCGGTCCGCCAAACCCATTTGCTGGCCTTAGCCAGAAAGACACCACAACGGGAACAGCAGGTCGTGGACGTGGTGGAACACTCGGGCGCTCGGCGCCTTTTCAAGCCAAAAATGGAAATGTCCCCCATAATCCAAGAGCCCGTGGTCGTGGACGCGGAGGAATGACGGCTCCCAGGGCTACTCGTGGTCATAGCCGAGGGGGTGGTGCTGTGGGAAATACCTGGCGTAAACCTGACTCGAACGATGGACCATCCGCAAATTCAGCCTCGCCTTTCGCTCAATTGAGACAGACTGGGAATCAATCCTCTCCGTCGCCCTTCGCTGGGAAGACTGCCCCGCAAAAAGCTTCATTCCCTGGGTTTGGGAAAACGTCATCATTCGGTGCTCCGTCCACTTTCGACGGGACCCAGGTCGATTCAAGTCGTGATCCCCGAAAGCGCCCTTCTTCAATAAGGCCGAACGGTGCGACTACGCCCAGCGTACCTGTCGAAGATACGACGGTTTCAAACAACTACAACGATCGCTATGAACAGGTCGGTTTTCACTTGCTATCCGGAGGGGGAAATACATTAATATGCTAATTAAATGCATAGCTCAAACTCGATAGGGCTAAAGAGAGGGAGAAAGCAATTAAGGAAGGACAAATGGCGGACCCAAACCAACCAACTTCTTTAAATCAAGCTATTACACCTGTCGGGACATGTACGAGCATGTGTCCAGAGTTCGAACGCGTTGAGCGCATCGTTCAGAAAATGGTTGACAAGAGCGAAAAGGTATCCGTGTCAATGAGAATCATTGTTTGACTTGCGCTTACACTCCGAAACTAGTTATTTCATCCTTCAACAAATTCATTGCAGAACCTAGAAACGAAAATGCTCAAGCGCTTCCGAAGGTCAGCTGCTGGATATGATGAGCAGCTTCCATCTGATATTCGAACGCCAAAAACCCTTCTTCAGACCATGAACTACCTAATGCGTCATGTTATCGGCGGACCCGAGCCCCTGGGGTTGATTCATAAATTCGTTTGGGATCGAACACGATCTATTCGCAATGACTTCTCAGTCCAACAACTCACACAGGAAGACCATGTGAGAATGGCAGTCACTTGCCTCGAAAGGATTGCCCGTTTCCATATTGTATCACTCCACTTACTTTCTAGCCCTGCCAACGAAGAACCGTTTGATCATCACCAGGAGCGTGAACAGCTTAACAATACGATGTTATCGCTGATGTACTACTATGACGACAATCGGGACCACGTCTCTTTTCCAAACGAAGACGAATTCCGTGCATACTACATTATATTTTCTATTCTCGATCAGCGGCCCGATTTGGAAGCGCGTGTTCAGAGGTGGCCAGCTGAACTACGCAATTCTCCGCGAGTTCAGTTAGCACTGGAACTACTGGCTGCTGCTGGTAATGGATGGGAGTACCAGGGGACTCTCGACTCTAAAAGGCAAAACGCAATTGCACAGGGGTTTTATGCACGCTTTTTCAGCCTGGTGGACTCTCCAGCTGTTTCATATTTGATGGCCTGTGTTGCGGAGATCTATTTCAACAACGTGCGACTGACTGCTATCCGCTCGATTTGGAAGGGGTATTGCCGCTACCCGTCTTCTCAGCAACATAAAAACGAAGAATGGACCGTGGAGGAGTTAACGAGGGTGCTATACTTTGACGACACTGAACAGACTATCAAATTTTGTGAAGAACAGGACTTGGAATTTGCCGAGAACGCAAACGGTGACCTATATTTGAATTGGGGGAGCCGTAATATTGATTCAGTCGGTATGTGTGACTCTGGATGACGAAACTGCTTGATCTCTTTTATCAGGTGAAAAGGACTGCGCTTTGACCGGAAAATGGGAGAAGATTTCCAGATATCTGTCCTTTAACCCACTGCATTACTCGACTGACCCCTTGAATAACAGACTTCCGAAGAACATCAGACCATACATTCTCAGAGACGTATGTTGAGTCAAAGCGTGCAGGCCGCACGTTGGTCGCCATCATTCTAGGCTTAAATATCAAGCAATCAGCGCAATTCGGGATGATCGACAGCTCAGTTTTACACGAGCGCCCTCTGGCCTTGCCTGCACCGACCATGGGGGCTTCGACAGACGACGATGCACTCTTTGTCAGCGATGACGATAATGAGACACCGCAACCCAGCGGGGCCTTCGCGCAGGTTGAATCAGCGCAGAATTCGCCGACATCTGCAGATAGTCTTCGCAGGGCTTTTGAGGAATCGCCACAGCCATTAACAGGTGCCGAGCCGAGGCAAACAGCAGGCTTATTCTCCCAGACTCCTGCTGCGTTCCAGCCGTCTGAGGGTGCTAAGCCGTTCTCTTTATTTACGACTAGCCCTTCAGCTAGTAATCCCGCAACATCAGCGCCGTCTAATCCATTTGCAGGCCTGTCTTCTCTCTCATCCTCGAAGACACCTGAGACAAAAGATAGCTATTCCCCATTCTCCTTTGGATCAAGCACTGCGCATTCTGGATCCGCTTTTACCGCAGCATCGAGCTCGGTTGTCTCGCAGCAAGACAAACCTGATGCGTCCGCCAATATCCCTACAGCACCTGCATCGAAATTTTCCAGCCTATTTCAACCTAGTACGACGCCGACCACTTCACCTTTTAGTTTCTCGACAACCTCATCTGATGTTAAGCCTCAGCAAACTGCTGGGATAACTGCCAGACAACCTTCCAATATATTCGATACCACCAATGCACCAACCCCTTCCGCGGCGCCTAGCGCCATGTTTAGTACTGCTAGTCAGAGCACTTTTCCTAGCGATACATGGAGCTCACTCCAGGAAAGCTCTCCAAAAGCCCCACAGGGACTCTTTGCGCAGCCCCCAGCAACTTTTCTACCCCCATTTGCCCCAATGAGCAACGGTATGATTCATACAAAACCCAATACATTCAAGGTAAACTCTAATAACCTTGTAGAGATTCCCAGACCCTTGTTGCCAGAGCCCGCCGCTGGGCAGTCAAATTCCATGCTTGAGAAGCCCACAGATAACACTGCAGGGCAAAACTTACTCGCACAATCCGAGGCATCTACGTTAACAAATATTACACCCGAGGATCCGGCACCGAACGACGGGCTTCTTTCATTACCTAATAAAGGTGCCGACCAACAGCAGGAGGTGAATTTATCGTTACTAGAAGACCCCAATCCAGCAGAACTTACCGCCCCCATAACATCTATCAAGCCGGACAATCTGAATTCCATATCTGTATTGCCTAAAGAACCTGCAGAACCAACTGTAGATGAGGCTACTTCTGTCGGTAAGTTAATACATGGCATCACAGCCAGGCTCCCCTTCTGTGCAGTACATCACTAATATGATGTTCCAGCTCCTGATGTCAATGACCGACGTTTGGCATGGATAGAGACCTTAAGAGAAGCAGCTAATAAGCGACGGAGGACCTCTTCGACAAGCCGCAAGCGATTCTATGAGGACCCAGACGAAGAATTGCCGATTGAAACCGGCTCGAAGGCCGTGAAAGTACCAAAACCAGATGCCCCTTCACTACCCAAAAAGTCCATGGCGTTGTCCTCTATCAAACCTCTACCAAAACTTCCTATCCTAGAACAAATTGAAGCAATGACGCGAAAGCCGGCAGCTGAACCCAAACCCGAGCCTCCAAAGCCTACTCAAGTCGACGAGGATGAACTCCTCCTCTCTGCTGCCCGCATAGCCGCTGAATCCCTTAGAAGCGGTCCAAGACTCATAGACAACTGGTCTACTAGGTCGTCTGAACTTCGGCGCTCGTCTTTCAGCCCCCGAAGCAGTTTCTCTTCATCATATTCCTTCTCCCGGAGCCAGTCACCCCAATCACTTGTGAACGGGTATGACCTTGCACTTGCACCTGACTCTGATCTTGGACTGGGCCGCACATTGTCTCGCACCGAACAAAGGCTTCGCATGACGGGCGGCAAAGGGTTGGCCTATAAGCCACTGGACTTTACCCCTAAAAAGAAACGAAAATCTAAATAAATAAAGACAGTACGGCAACTAACAAACAACACGATTTCGCATCCATAGGGATCTTCAACCTCATACAATTCTATCTGCATTTATGGCTGGCATTGGTTCTTTCGATAGAGCCATTGATGTATATATTATCTTGGTTCTGTTGGAGTTCATTATCTGCATTAGGTGACGGCGTTCAGCGAATTCTGTGTTTACTTATGGGTTTGAGATTTGCTGCATACCTGGGTCTCAAGCATGGCGCGGGAAAGATCATATACCTCGATTTGTTCTGGATCTTAAGAGTGGGACTCGTTTCATATCCACCTACAGTTTTAGGTAGTTTTGTTGCATATCATCGAATGCATTGAATGCATTTAGCACCAGGAATTTCTGTACTATTATCAATGAAGCTGTATGGTTTCCGTTGACTAGAATACTTGTTTATCGATTACATAGCCGTCCATAACTACTGCCCATTGAGGACGAGCGGGTACTTGAGGTACTAGTTAGTACGAGTAAATAGATCCACCGCCCAACCCCACCACCGGAGTTTTAACACTGGCGAAACCAATCAGAGCCAACAACATCACCTATCGACTTTCATTCAACAAGCGCTACTTATAGGATTGATACTGTTTGCAAAGGAACAAAAAAGGACTGCAAGTATATTTCATCATTATCGCCATTCCAAAGCAACTTTATTCAGTCCCGATCGGTTTCGGCCGCCAGGGTCGGCCGTTTGTATTCGCCAATTACCCTCCTGCGATTCATTCCGTGGCTTCTATTACTACCCAAACGAGATACCTGCCAAAGCATCGTTTCATACTATTCTCCGCCCTACGTATATACAACCAGCAGCGCAGGGAAATGAGGATTGCCACCTTACAGTTCGCCCCAAAATTGGGGGACGTGGAAGGCAACATCAGACGGGCCAATGAATTGCTACAGAATGGCAAAATGCTAGGAGATGCGGGAAGGGTTGGGGTCGACGTCTTGAAACCGGAGATTCTGATATTGCCGGAATTAGCTTTGACTGGTATATTCTGAGTTATCCCTTCCTTTCATTTTTCTTTCTCATGGGCTCCAACGCTGATGCCCTATGAAAAGGCTATAACTTCCCTTCGTTGGAGGCTATCAAGCCGTATCTGGAGCCCGCAGGCAAGGGCCCATCAGCCGCTTGGGCCCGGGAAACTGCTCAGCGCTATCGATGCAAAGTATGCGTTGGGTATCCTGAAGTAGAGGAGGCAAGCGTAAGCCCGGGGGATGGCTCGAATGGTCAGCGGGAGACGTACTACAACTCTCTTCTCGTGGTGGACGAGAACGGGGAGGTCCTACACAACTACCGCAAGACGTTTCTGTACTATACCGATGAGACATGGGCCGCAGAGGGTGATGCGGAGAGGAGCTTTCATGAGCTTACCTTTGGAAATTCGCAAGAACAGGACTCTCTCCACAGCAACGTCGCCACTTCGTTTGGAATATGCATGGATATCAACCCGTATAAATTCCAGACTCCATTCACCGCATGCGAATTCGCGAACCGGGTTCTGGATTCGAAGTCCCAGCTAGTCATCCTTTCTATGGCCTGGCTGACAGCAATGGACCGGGAAGAACTCGTCGCTCTCGATGGGGGCCCGGAAATGGATACCTGGAACTACTGGATTCAGCGGTTCGGGCCCCTCGTCGAGAAACGACTGCGTCACGAGGTTAACTTTGATGGGGACGATGCTGAGTCTGGAAAGAGGATTATCATTGTTTTCGCGAATCGGTCGGGAGAGGAACCAGGCCCTGAGGGAACCAACCCGGTCCTGTACGCTGGCACGAGCACTATCATGGCCGTTACGCAACGTCCACGACGCCCCTCAGCAGATGGAGAAACTAGCGCTGTAGGCAAAAATTCCGGGAATAGGTCTGATGAGGATGAGAGTGGGGACAAGGATACATCACCGTTTGATGTGAAATTACTGTGCTGGGACGTACTGCCCGCGGCAGCCGAAGGAATTTGTTTTGCGGATACTACGGCGGACCCAGAATTGGTTTTCGGTTTAGCTAAGCGTAGATAAATGTAATCGGGCCGTGGGAGAAGTGTCCATCGCTGAAGGAATAATAGTAGCCTTTCATAAGCGTCTATCGAGGAGAGGTATAGCAGGTTTTGAACGGTTCATATCGCGGTCTGGGTGCTTCTACCTGTCATGACCTATAACCCAGCTGCAAGGGTTGGGGTTTGTTGAGATGATGAATCTGCTACAGTTTGTGACCCGTTTCTTTCCCCATCTGTTTAACTATCGTAACACACCTGATGCCATTTCTTGCAATGATAATCTCACCGAGAGTTCAACAAGTGGGCCGGCCAGCATTCCGATAAACGTCTTGCCACACTTACATGTCCCAGAGTCATGTGAGTTATTTGCCAGTCATACTGAAATGCCTGTCCATGTGACATTAGTTTTCTTTCTGCAGAGACCCGGGGGGGGGGGGGGGG